>JAUZST010011690.1:0-11782 GCA_034779995.1 Parotocinclus haroldoi
TCCTCCCAAGGTTTCTTCCTACCATTTTAGGGAGTTTTTCCTTGCCACTGTCGCCCTGGGCTTGCTCACCTTGGGATCGGCCTTTTAAATCATTGTATTACTGTAATCAACTGCGGTTGCGTTCCAAACCACAAACCCTCTGTCACATGCGGCCCAGAAGCAGTGCTTCAAGTTCAAGGTGGATGTGTCCCAAACCACACACTCAATTCACTATATAGTCCACTCTGGCTGTGTCTCAAACCACAATCGAGGCCACTCCGGGCACGTCCCAAACCAAGCATCCTTCAGTATAGGAACACCAACAGTCCAACACGGACACGTCCCAAACCACACACACTTTACTACATAGAACTCTAATATTCTCCGGCGTCCTAAACCACAAACCCCATTCAGTATTTATTCTACACAGGAACACTGAGGTGTGAATCAAGCCTCAGGCTTACTGAATAGTCGCCTAAATAGTGGGCGTGTGTGATTTGGGACACTACGAGGGAACGTGCTAGAGTAGAGGATTAAAGTGGAATAATAACCAGATAAGGGTTGTTCCGAATCCATTTAGCAGACAGAGATGGGAGTTTATTGACCCCTTATCTCGGTTTGGGACCGTTAAACACACACAGCCTTATCGCGGGTAAATATTAGCCGGACTGATAACGACGTCCTCATTAAGATTACGGTGAAACGAAACGCTTCCAGAACTGGATAAAAGATAAAAAACCGTACGAGAGCAGCAGAAATCACTCAACAGTCTATGACTACGTTACCCATAGTGCACTGCACCCACTGGAAACCCCACTATGCACATGCACAAGGGTAAAACCAAAACAAATTAAACTACGGATAGAAAGAACAAAAAAAATCCTTAAAAAAAAGCACAAACAAAAACATTTAGGACAAGCAGGAAACAGGAAAAGCTAAATTAAAAATGATTCAAATTTCAAAAGTAAAAACAACAAAAAAACACACACACACTATATATATTAATAAATAAATAACATATGATATTAAATAGGAAAGTATTAAATAAACAGGCGGCAAAGGGAGAAAAAGAAAAAAAGCAAAATGACGTGTTTAAGCAAATGAAGAGAAGAATGTAAAGAAAATGCTTAAAAAAATGATGAATAAAATAAATAGGTAGTCAGAAAAGAACAAGAAAAAAAAAAGTATAGCCAATCCAAAACAACACAAACAACAGAAGAAAGAAACGATCTTGTCAAGCAAGAGGAGGAACAAATAAAAACTAAAACAGGAAAAACTGGAAAGGGTAGCAGATAACAAAGCAAAATAAAACAAATGACAAATGAGCAATTATAAAAACAAAACAAAATAAAGAAAAATTAATAATACGTCAGCCAGCAACATCAACAAAAAAAAAAAAAAAACGAAAATAAGAAAAGCATAAAAGGCGAATAGTAAATAAAACAATAGATTAAAAAAACTAAGCAAAACAACAAAATGCAAAAATCTAATTAAGAGCAAAAAGGTAAAGAAAAGAGCGTAGAAAAGAGAAGGCAAAAATAAAATAAACAGATATCAATAAGAAAGAGAAAGAAGGTAAAGAAACCTGAGCAAAACAACAGGAGAAACAGAAAAAAAAAGAAAGAGGAAAAATACAAAGACAAAATAAGAAAATGGCTGCAAAACGTCAAGCTAAAAAGACAAAATATAAAAAGAACAAAAGAAAAGCAAGGATAGAAAAATGAGAGGAAAATTCAAAAGTAAGGACAAAAAAAACAGAAACGTCTCTGGCACTACATTACCCAGCATGCATCTACCACATTAACCTGCTCTTCTTCTCAGAAAAAAGGATTACAGCTATTTAAAAAACAATTTAAAATGATAAATAATTCATATGAATAATTAAGTGAATATTATTACTTAAAATTAAGAATAATATTTTTAAGCAGCGATGAAGGGGAAAAATGACAGATTAATATGGAAAATTGGGGGAAGAAAAGCAAACAGGGTGATTTAAAAATAAATAAATAAATAAAACAGAAGGCAAGGTATGAACAAGTAAGAAAAGGAGAAAAAAAATAAATAAATCAGGCCTGGATTAAATACAAATATTTACTTATTAAATTATTTAAATATTTATTTATTAAGTACAAATAAAGGCAAAAACAAACAGATGAACAAAAACCTCAAACAAATGACAATTTTAAAAAAGACCAAACAGAAATTGTTTTTTAATCCTGTTTATTATCCGTTTCTTCACTGGCACTACATTACCCAGCATGCATCTAGCGCATTAACCTGCTTTTCTCCTCAGAAAGATGAAGTATTAAAAAAAAAAAATAAATAAAAAATAAATAAATAAAAAACTAAACCAAAATAACAGACATGTACATATATATAAATATGTATATATATATATAATTAATTAATACGAACAATTAAATGAATAAATAATTATAAGTATTAGCTAAAGTTAATAATAATAATAATAATACTATTTTTAAGCAGGGAAGAAGGGGAAAAAACCGACAGGTTAATATGAGAAAAAATATCAAACAGGGTGATAAAAAAAAACAAAACAAAAAAAAAACAGAAGGCAAGTAAATAAAACAAGAAAAAGAAAGAAGGTCAAGAAGAAAAACGAAGGGAAAGGAAAAAAAAAAAAAATCAGGCCTGAATAAAATAAATAAATAAAAAGAGTAAGAAAACAACAAAGGCAAAAAAAAACCTAAAAACAAATTATAATTAAAAAAAAAAAAAGAAGTTAAACAGCAGAGCAAACAAAATAATTTTTTAAAATCCTGTTTATTATCCGTTTCTTCCCCGGCACATTACCCAGCATGCACCTGGTGCAGGTGTTCATGTTACTGATGACGTCTGTTACCTGAGCTGCACCGTGCGTGCGTGTGTGTGTGTGTGTGTGTAAACAATGAAGGGTGTGTCAGCTGACGGGGTGTGTGTTTTAACCCTCCCTAATGCCCTAAAGTCCCAGCTGTACTCAAAAGATCTTTTCCATTTCTTTTACTTTACAAAAAATGTAAACGTGGTTCCTCGAAAGCTGCTCCCTCATGATCCTCCCTCGCCTCTTGGCTTTCCGGTAAGGGGGCGGCGCCGGGTGGTGAAATTCTGCGCTCTGCACTTTAAACGAGGTTTATAAGAGGCTGCCGGTTTTGGATGGAGGGAAGCGGCTTGTGAAAAATGCATGAGTGTCTCCAGCGATCATCTCAGTAAAAGCCCATTAGATGGAGATGATGGCCCATGACGTCAGGAAGCTCCGGAGATTTCCAGAGTGTTACCCCGCCTCACCGCTTTCCACTGGCTGCTGCAATTAACCGCTAATCGTTTCGGCATTCTGCTCCGACCTCGATCTCCTACGAGGCGGCTCCGCCCGCGTACCTGCTGCTCACCGGGCTCTCCGAAGAACCCACGTGACGTCTGACCTTCTGTAGAACGCCTGAAGAGACCTCGTAATGAGGAACAGTACTGGAACCGTACACCGCCTCATGGTGCAGGCATCTGAGGACTTGTCCAGCGGACTTAACCGTTTCCTTACGATTGCCTTAAAACGAGGCCTGCATACTTTCGATTCAAAAGTTTAAAGCCTTTGAGTGCTTGAGGGACAACAAGCTCAAGAAAACCCAGCTATCCTGCTATAGTAGTGCTGCTGGAGTTTCAGTGCATTGCATCAGTGATTGTTAATAGACTCTTAATGCCCTTAATCAGTAAGTAACTACATATTCTCTTTTCTCCCCGAGCTTACATTCCGGTACCAGTTCCAGCCCCACACACTCAGCTAGCCGGTCCCACCAGAGGGCGGTGACACCCTCCATACTCTGGTTATATCAGGGACGATAACTGCCTTTTTTGTTTCACTTTTTGCTATTGATCTGCTATTATTTACTTAGTTTTACTAGGAATACAAACAATCATTTAAAATGACATCTAGGCCAGGTCGGGTCCCTTTTTGGGTCTTGGTCCTCCCAAGGTTTCTTCCTTACAGCGTTTAGGGATTTTTCCTTTTCACTGTCGCCCCAGGCTTGTTCAGTTAAAGACTGGCCTTATAAGACAACATAATAACGTGAAGATGCTTTAAGACAACGCTCCATTATAAAATAAAACAGACTATTTGGCAACCCTACATTTGTTGGTTTCTTTTCCACCCCAAGAACTGAATTGAAGAACACCCGTATGAGCTCTTGTGACACAGGTACTGTTCTTAGCGTAGACACGTTTCCATGGGTCCTAAAAAGCTTAGTGATGACAGCCAACCGAAAGGAAAACGCAAACTGAATCCTCTTGGCTTTCAGGCTGATGGGAGTTCACAAACAGAGTAAGTGTTTTACCTTTTCCTTTCACTTTTAATCCATTCCTCACCAAATTGGAGGTTTTTTTTCAACGCTTTATTATAAAATAAGCTGATTTTTTTTGTGTGTGTGTGTGTTACTGTAGGTTAATGTAAGCTTTAATAATCCAGTCTGGATTCTATTAAACTCATCAATTTATGATCTATTTAATTTATCTGAACATACGTTTTCGGGGACGCTCCCTTTACACCCAATCATGGCACTCACCTGTTGAACGTTCCAAACAGGTGTTTTTTTTTAAACAATAAAACAATAATGTTTAGCCATTTGAACATTTTGCCTATGTAGTGGAGTCCGTTGAATATGGGTTGAAAGGATTTACATTTTATTCTGTTTTTATGTTAGTTTTACACAACGTCCGGCTTCAACGTGCTGAGAGTTGGTCCATCATCTTGGTCCATCCCAGAGCAGCATCTCAATGTTCTCGCTGGCCATAGACGAAACACCCATGATGTTAAAAATGATTGAACAAACTGCTTCGGGAGACAAATTACAGACACCACCAACCTCGACGTCTACGTCACTAGAAGCGTTCTGGCTTTGGACAGACGGATGCGATCTGCACGCTACTTGCTGCCAACGACAGCTCAAGAACGAACATTTCCCTTTTGTGAAAGAACCACCGTACAGAACAGGAAGACTTGGGATACATTTTTGGGAGTCGGATGTTCACGTCAGGCTTAAACCAGCCGAGGTAGCCGCACGAAAACACGCCGAGCAAACTTTTGAGCAATCTTTCTACAGAAAGGGCCTCGGTCGGTCCACCGAAGCATCGTCCAATGATCGCTGTGGACAAAATCCCATATGGGATGAAGCTGAACGCATTCTTTCCCCAATACTGCGCACGCCCAAACGGCCCATACACTTTTTAAAAGTAAACTGAAATTCGCCGTGGTTTTTCCAAATGCAAATCGTCAGGACCGGCGAGCACACTTTGGGATCTAAAGCTCTCTCAGGACAGCCGGCTCTTCGTAAATGTCCCTCCACCGTTCGGCTCCACTGAGTTCCTTTCACCGGAACGATCACCCAATCGTGGTCTTGCTCTCGTTTCAACAGATGCCGTGTCTGGCTCTCGATGTTTAATTACCTCGGGACCCATCCATCCACCCATCTTCCCACTTAGCCACCATTTATTTTGGACCTTTCACTCACTATTCCACCATTTCCTCATCCACCTTCCATATGCGAACATCTACACCAACACATCCATCTACAATCTCTCACCATTCCCTCAGCTCCACTGCGAGACTCTTACGACTAAACCCCGTGTGTTCCTCTTTCCATCCACACATCCATTTTCTCAGGACATTCCCCAATAAACAGCTGAACCCACGGCTCGTTTCTCTGAGTTTCCATCACAACCACTTCCTCTGTTCATGTAAATTAAAAACAAAAAAACAAAAATCACCCTCTTCTCTAAAACAAACCACAGCTCACAAGCAGAACACAAAACCATTTCCATTCTCGCTTCTGGTTCCATCAGGTTCTTTTGTGGCCATAAGTCAGAGTCTGTTTAGCTTTCAAATCCTCTTACAGAGCTTAAAGAGCAGCCCTGAGCTAACCTAGGCTAACCAGGGATGTTTTAAAGGGCCTTAGCTCAGACGCGACCTTGGTCATCTGTCAAATAAAACGGAAAACGAAAAAAAAAAAGCAGTAAACTCCGATTAAACCCTTCATGAACGATCTTCCAGTAGACCCCAATGACCTTAAGGTCAAACACAATCCCTTATTTCTGAGCCTCTGAAAGAGACGAGCCGGCTGGCGCTAACTAGCGTAGCTTAGCTTAGCATTGCATTGCATTAGCGGAGCTGATGCGTTTAGCATCCACAGTGACTGAAGGAATTATTTTCTCTCAAGAAACGTGAAATAAAACCAAAATAAAAAGTCCAGACTCGCGAAAATAACTAAAAGGCACCGTTTTTTTATTTTTACGGTCTTTTATTTAAAGTCAAAGCACCCCAGTTGTTGTTTAAACCTACACATGTCGTAGGAACGAGGTTTATTCATGAGCGACGCTACTTAAAACCATCGCTACGAATCAGCATTGACTTTGTAAATACTTGTTGCGTTTAAAAGGCACGAATTTATTCTTCATTATTTATTAGGTTTCCAAAGCGTAGCGTCGCGTCTGCTGAACAATCTATAAGCAGTTCATAAATCTGCTCAGAAATCAATGCCTGTTGCATTTATTAATTAAAACTCCTCGTCTCCCGCACTGGCGTCTGAATGCAAAATAATGCAGATTGAATTTTCACTCAACCTGCCCGTGCATTTTGGGGATTGACATCGCACTTAATGAAGGCGTTTCATTCAGAACGTAATTAAACGTGCATTCATAAACCGTGCATCCGCCTCAACTTAAAAAGCAAACCGGGCCCTCATGTTGCCCTCATAAATAAGTCCATTCTATAAGCGATTACCGCTTCTATTAAACCTGCAGGGTCCACGTTGCATCGGGAGGGTGCAGAACGAAATTGGACCCCATGTATTTTAAATTAAACCATGTATTTTTTTTAAGCGTGTGCTTTAAATCAAAAAGGAACCATAACAGCCCGCATCCTCCATTTATGAATATACGTTATGTTTAAATCAATAAAAACAACTCCAAATTTATTTCTGTAGCCCTTTTTATATTAAAGCATCGCCTCTTAGCAGCTTTATAATCTTATACGATCTTAAAACTCCAATCCCAAACTGAGCGAGCCCAGGGCGACAGTGGCAAGGAAAATCCCCGAAAGTAGAAGGAAGAAACCTTGGGAGGAACCAAGACTCATAAAAGGGACCCGCCCTCCATGGGTGGCCCAGATGTTCATTAGGTAAATAATTAAGAGAGTATCAAAGTAACAGTAACATTAAGTAAATAATATAATTTTAATAAAATACTAATATTTAACTTGGTAATAAAATGAGTAACAAAACAGGGACCAAGCAAGCGGGCAAAAACGAAAAAGGGGAAAGTCTGGAGCGCTCGCCGCCAAAAAAAAAGAAAAGAAAAATTGGGGTGAGAATACAAAGGTAGGTAGGTGCACGCGCGCGCTCACCTGGAGCTTCTGGAGCGGGGTGAACCTCAGCTCGTGCGCGAACGGGTTTTTGAAGGGCAGCGCGAGCTCCTTCTCTCCGTCCTCGCCGTCCACGCCGCCGCACCGCCTCCTGTTCGGGAGCCTCATCCTCCTTTCCGAAGCCCAAACAGAGTCGAACCGAAGCGAAGCGAAGCGCGATCTCCCGAGCAGCGTGCGTTTATTATCTGCGCGTCCTTGCACGAGAGGGAGGAGGCGAGATTAATCGGATCATGTGTTTGCGGTGCCGATGAAATCCCGCTGGATTATTTTACTTACACGCACAGGAACACAACACAGGATCCGGCCTGGGATACACTGGTGTCAGGGCGCATGCCCACTGCCTCTGCTGTAGCGCTATGGCTGTACTGGGCATGCGCAGTGACGGTGGGTGCGCCTCAAATTGAGAGCCGTTTTGTAGGGAGTGACGAGAACGCGTGGCTGAGTTTGACTCTCCCTCCTTCCCTTCCTCCCTCGTCCGGTCGGTCGGTCGGTTGGTTCTATTCCTGTGGAGTTGAAAAGGGAGCAGGAATAAAAAAAAACAGACTTTGTTCCCACCGAAGATTCGGTTTGTTCACGTGGAGATGACCAAGAGCGTGCTGGATCAAACCAGACATCAGAAAAAGGGGAAGAAAGCTGATTCATGTGACTTTGAACGTGGTTGCCGGTCTGCGGGGGAGTTCAGAGACTGCCGATGTACTGGGACTTTCAGGCACAGCGCCACCTGTGGGGCTTACAGGGAATGGTTAAAGAAAATATCGAGCGAGGGCAGATCCCAGGGGCAAAGAGGTTTGCTGGGGCCAGTGGGCAAGAAGGAAATGAGCAAGGGAGAAGAAGCGACGAATAAAAGAAACTAAAGTCAATTCAACGGTCAGGAGAGGAGAGCAAGAAGAAAAAAAGGAGAAGGAATGTAAGCGAAGGTCTTAAAAAGATAGAGAAAAGAAGAAACAATAACAGAAAGAAAAAAAAAGATAAAGAATGCAGGGTTTCCGTCTAGCGGTCATTAAGTAAAATTACATTATAGCCATGTTGTAATTTAAAAGTATCCGCGTGCCGCCATCTGGTGGTGAAAATGTGAACTACTGATGAGATGCACTTTCTAAAATAAGACATTCACGCACAGCGATACCTGTACGGTTTACAGGGAATGGTAAAAAAAAAAAAAAAAAAAAAGATATCGAGCGAGGGCGGATCCAATGGCCAAAGAGGTTTGTTGGGGCCAGTGGGCAAGAAGGAAATGAGCAAGGGAGAAGAAACGATGAATAAAAGAAAAAGGGATGAAAGGGAAACAATGAAACGGTCAAATAAAGAAAAAAGAAAGAAAAGGGAAGAAATGGAAGCGAAGGTCTTAAAAAGATAGAAAAACAGACAGAAAGAAAATAAATTTAAAAATGCAGTGTCTCCATCTAGTGGTCATTAAGTAGAATAACATTATATTCACGTTGGAATTTAAAAGTATCCGCGTGCCGCCATCTGGTGGTGAAAATGTGAACTACTGATGTGATGCACTTTCTAAAAAAAGAGAAGCGATTTAAAATAAATAAACGGAGAAAAAAGAAACAATGAGAGTAAAAAGAGAGAAAACTAGATAACAAGCTATTAAATAAGGAAATTAAAATAGATTAAAACTAGACAGGCAGAACATTAATAAGGAAATAATAAAATATGAAGTAATTAGTACTGGATTGAAAAAAAGTATAGACAAAGGAAATGGAATACATGACACAAATACAAAAACACGGACAAAATATTAAAAAAGAGATGGAGAAAGGAAAGAAGGAAACAACTAGAGAAAAGGAGCAAAAAAACGAAACAAATCTCATTAAGGAATAAAAAGGTAAAACATTAGGAAAGAAATGATGACATAATGAAAGAATGAGTGAAAAATGAGAAAAAAATGAGAAAATAAAAGTTAAAAAGAAGGGATACAGAAGGAAGGAAATATAAGATATAATACATATAATAAAAGATTTAAAAAACACATTTAAAGTGAAAAGACTGAGAAGGAAATAAAATAAGAGAAAGAAATAATGAAAGAAAGCGAACAAAAGAGTGGAAGAAAATCAGATAAATGATACAAATAAAGTAGCAAAAAAACAACAATCCAACAGAGTAATTATATAAATATAAACAAGAAAAACGAAAGAAAGCTTTTGAAAAAAAAAGTAAAAAAAATAATGATATTATAGCAGAATAATAATGACATTATAAACCAATCGAAAAGGAGAAAGAAATAAAACAGAACAGAAGTAAAAAATGCATTAAACAAAAGAGAAAAAAGAAGAAGAAAACAGGGAGGAGAGGCCAGTCAGGGGATCATCTTTATTTATTTTTCAATAAAAAAAATACAATACCACAGAAATGTATCACCTGGTCTCTGTGCTTCCATCTAGTGGTCATTATATAGAATTACATTACATAATTATATTACCCATAGGGCATTTTATAAGCTTGACGCCATCTGGTGGTAAAAATGTGAACTATCGATGAGGTTCACTGTCAAAAAAGTCCCGAGATTTAACTTTGAAAAATTCAACAATGGATTCAAAATGAAAATAATTACAGGACGAGTGTTTTAAGTTCAGACAGATTTTTTTTACACTTGCAGATGCTTTAATTGTAAAATATTTTATATGCTTTTTAAAAAAAATCTTTTTTCACTTTCAAATCTTTTTTCACTTTCAGATGCTTTCTTTATTCTTAGATCCTTTTTCCAATTTCAGATCCTTTTTTCACTCTCAGATTTTTTTTCTATTTTTGGATCATTTTTTCCACCTTGAGATTTTTAATTTCACTTTCCGATCTTTTTTTTCCTTTTTTGGATCATTTTTTCACTTTTAGATCTTTTTTTCACTTTTGGATCCTTTTTCTATTTTTGAATGATTTTTTTACTTTCAGATCCTTTTTTAAAACTTTTGTACCATTTTTTCCCCTTTCAGATATTTTTTCAATTTTTTAATCCTTTTTCCATTTTTGGATCTTTTTTCACATTCAGATTCTTTTTTTGCTTTTAGACTTTATTTTTCTATTTTGGATCCTTTTTTCCACTTTGGATCCTTTTTTCACTTTCAGATCGCTTTTTTACCTGCAGATCCATTTTTTCGCTTTCAGATCCTTTTTTCATTTTTGGATTATTTTTTCACTGTTGGATCCTTCCCCCCCTTTGAATCCTTTTTTCACTTTCAGATCCTTTTTTACTTTCAGATCCCTTTTTCACCTTCAGATCCTTTTTTACTTTCAGATCATTTTTTTACTTTTGTATCATTTTTTCCACTTTCAGATATTTTTTCAATTTTTGAATCTTTTTTTCACCTTCAGATTCTTTTTTTTTGTTTTAGAATTTTTTCTCTTTTGGATCCTATTTTCCCACTTTGGATCATTTTTTCATCTTCAGATCCCTTTTTCATCTTCAGATCTTTTTTTCGGTTTGGATCATTTTTGCCATTTTTGATCCTTTACCCCCCTTTTGGATCCTTTTTTTTCCCTTTTTTAGATCCCTTTTTTACCTGCAGATCCATTTTTTCGCTTTCTGATCCTTTTTTCACTTTTGGATCCTTTTTTTCACTTTCGGATCCTTTTTTTCACTTTCGGATCCTTTTTTCCATTTTCGGATCCTTTTTTTCACTTTCAGATCCTTTTTTTCACTCTTGGATCCTTTTTTCCATTTTTGGATCATTTTTTACTTTCAGATCTTTTTTTTTTTTTAACTTTTGTATCATTTTTCCCCTTTCAGATATTTTTTTCCATTTTTTTTATCCTTTTTTCCATTTTTGGATCTTTTTTCACTTTCAGATCTTTTTCACTTTTGGATAATTTTTTCTAGTTTTGGATCATTTTTACATTTTTAAATCTTTTTTTCACCTTCAGATTCTTTTTTTTGTTTTAGACTTTTTTTTTTCTCTTTTGGATCCTTTTTTCCACTTTGGATCCTTTACACCCCTTTTGGATCCTTATTTCACTTTTATATCCTTTTTTTAACTTTCAGATCCCTTTTTCACCTTCAGATCCATTTTTTCGCTTTCAGATCTGTTTTTCACTTTCGGATCCTTTTTTCACTTTCGGATCCTTTTTTCATTTTTGGATCATTTTTTCACTTTCGGATCCTTTTTTCACTTTCGGATCCTTTTTTCATTTTTGGATCATTTTTTCCATTTTTGGATAATTTTTTCCATTTTTGGAATTTTTCACTTTTTTCAGATTCTTTTTACACCTTCAGATCCATTTTTTCTCTTTCATATCCTTTTCTTTTTCAATTTCAGATACACATTGTTACTCGTTATTACATGGTATTATCTGTTATTACTGTGGACTTTACTGGACTAGTGGTTACTGGACTATGGACCAGAAGGTCCAGGGTTCAAATCCCACCTCTGCCACAGTTGGGTCCCTGAGCAAGGCCCTTAA
>JAUZST010011691.1:0-11782 GCA_034779995.1 Parotocinclus haroldoi
CTCTCTCTCTCTCTCTCTCTCTCTCTCTCTCTCTCTCTCTCTCTCTCTCTCTCTCTCTCTCTCTCTCTCTCTCTTAGTCTGACTGACTTGTTGTCTGTCTCTTGGAGTCTGTCTCTGTTTCTCTCGGTCTTGTTCTTTTGTCTCTCACTCTTCCTCTCAAATACAAATACATTTCCATTATCTACTTTATAAACAACGCAATATGTCTTAAGGCCTTGTTTAAATCTTTGGGCACCCCTGATAAATTACATGCCGTGTTGATGCACGAAACTGAACTTTATCATTGCGGCAAACAAACAAACAAATGTATGTGTTAATCTTTGCCGAATATATATCACTAAAGTTTCTGTTCCATGTCTTTCTCTATTTAGCTCTATGGAGAATCTGATGACAAAAAAAATCTGTTTTATTCCCTTGGAACATACCCCTGTTAACTCATTTTGACTGACGCTGTGCGGGATAATGAAGTTCATAAATAAATGTAGACCTTTTAGGATTTCTTTGGGTTTTACATTTGGTGGAATGGAATTAATGGAACGTGTCACTCTGAACTCCATCACTGAACTTCTGTTAGTGGCCAGTGGATGCTTGTGACTGTATGAGAGGTGTGTGTTTGGTTACAGTTTGTCGTGATGTATTCAGTCTTCAGGTGCTGCACAACTTCAGGAAACCGGTTTTGTCTGTGTGTAGTTTGGCATGTTCTCACTATGCGCATCGGGATTGCTCCTAGATTTCCAGTTTCCTTCCACCTCCCTGTGTGTGCGTTTGAGTGCGTGCACGCGTGTGTAATTTACATTTTTTTCTCAGTTGCGAAGACTGAAACTGATGCATCCATTTCTCCAAACTGCAAACACAAATCCCATATCACGGACTGTTTCTGCAAAACCAAACTATAGCCTGAAGACAGTTCAAACGGTGCTCAAAACCAAACAATGCTGTCAGATCAGGTCTCGACTCAATCAAAATGCAAAACAGCACTGAATAGTCATTACACCGAAAAAGGAAAACACAATGATCAGATCATAAAGTTGTAGAAATAATCTTTCTTGTTCACAAAGGAAAATGCATATTTAAAACAAAACTTCTGTTTAGCAAATAAATGTAATTACGGTGTTTAAAAATCATTCACCACCATTCACCACCATTCATTCACCATACATCATTCACCACCGTTATCTACCATTGTACCATTAAGTGCATCAAATGTGTTTTAGTGGGTGAAATGACGTTTGTAAGTTGGGTCTTACTAGGTGAAAAGTGCTTAGGGTTCTGCCAATAGGGTGACAATTTCAATAAATGGGTTAAGATTACTGATTATTTGGTTCAGATGACAGGGCTTAGTGTTTTAGCAATTGAGAAAAACTGTAATGCTAAAGAAAAAAAGGAACGAGTAAATGACCTAATGAACAGGATAAAGGACCAGTTATATTTAAGATCAATTAGTCATACAAATCTTATACAGTCATTAAGTTATACAGGATTATATTATATTATATTATATTATATTATATTATATTATATTATATTATATTATATTATATTATATTATATTATATTACATTACATTACATTACGTTACATTACGTTATATTATATTACATTACGTTACATTACGTTATATTACGTTATGTTACATTATATTCCATTATATTATATTATATTATGTTACGTTACGTTACGTTACATTATATTCTATTCTATTATATTATATTATATTGCGTTACATTACGTTACATTACGTTACATTACATTATATTCTATTATATTCTATTATATTGCGTTACATTACGTTATATTACGTTACATTATATTCTAATCTATTATATTATATTATACTATATTATATTATATTACGTTATGTTACGTTACGTTACGTTACATTACATTACATTACATTATATTATATATGTGTGCAAAATAACATTAAGCACCAGTGTTGCTCAATTCCAAATTATATAGTCAAATGATTGTGTTTCTAAAGTGAGTTCATATTATTAATGCTCATAAAGACGCTGTGGAGCATCAAGATGTAAACATGCATCATGTTTGTCATGTAGGCCATTATTTTTCAGCTTTGTATGATCTCCACTCCTCCCCACACGCTGCTTGTGGTTTAGAACCGCCGGTTTAAACACAACGTCCAAAGTGACAGGATGTGCAAACGTTTGCACGTACCTCTGTTTTACAGCATGATACAATCAGTTTCTGCAGATCTCAATGGTCTCAAATTTCCTGCTCTGTGCTATCTAACATTATACGACGTTACTGGAGAAGACTAGATTTTATTTAATTGGCCAAGGGAAGTTTTACAAGGTATTATTAAATGTAGGGCTTACATTAATGGTGGTACATGCGGTTTGGTTAAAACAAAGCATTTCTTAATGAGGGATTCTTTTCCCAGACTAATTTACTTCCCTTAAAATGGATTTTTCTTCTGGTTTATGTGCTAAAGTGCAAATGTGGTAAAAGGACAATTCCTTAGAACTATGGGGAGTAAAAATGTATCACGATGCAATTAAAATCACTTTGTGTATTGTAGATATTAACAGTCATGCCAATATACAGATTTTATACACACTCCTTATTTATTTTAATTGCAGAAGAATAAACGTTAGCTTTGGTTACGTTGTTGATCAAAAAAATGTTGCAGAAATTAAAAGGGAATATATTGTCTTGAAGCTACAGTAGAGCATTTACAGTTTTATTTAAAACCTTGTCTAGTCTGCAGGGGACTAAAGTTTTTCTTAATAAAATTTAACAATGTATTCATAGAAATTTGAAATGGACAGAGATCTTCACCTCAGACTCAAACTCAGACATGGACTAACTTATAAACTACCAGAGTATAACCTTTTGGCATTTGTGTTGTTGTTGTGTTTATGTACAATTAGCAGACTTACCACAATCCAGCCACAACTAATACATGATGACTATCTAGTGAAGCCTTTGATCTGAGGAACACTGCAAAAATTATCCAGAAAGTTGCAGACAAACCAGCGAAAAACAATTGTAATGCAGAAATCAATGTTTTATTGAACGGAGCACATTCAAATCGACCATTTATTTTCAAGAGTCTGAATAGGCTTGACAGCAAACTACAGGTAGCCTATATGAATAAGTATAATATTCTAGCCCTTATGTTTTCTTACTGATGATACAATGATGGGAAGTGCTGTGGTCTAGCGGTTAAGGTACTGGACTGCAGTCCTGATGGTCCAGCTGGGTATCGGTTGTATCGGTTGTAAGTTGCTCTGGATAAGGGCGTCTGCTAAATGCCGTAAATGTGAACAAACTCTTATATCCTCACTCTCGCTGGCTGCCCAGAGGCTTCCACCTGGCCACAGTGTTCAGAACATAAAGGTTTGTGTCAGAGATTAATTGCACATTGACTGAATAATAGTTCAGTCATAATATTTATATAAACAAATGCATCATTAGATTATGCCTTCATACTGACGTGTGTACAGGCCCAATTGGCACCAACATTCTGTTTGACTTCAAGCTGGATTATGCCGTCTAAATTTCCTGGGATGATGCAGCTCACTGGGAGCTGGGGAAAATCCTGTCGGCAATCTCCCACTGGAATGGTCCAGCGGGCCAAAATCCAAACCACACCTGTACAGAAAGAGCATGAGATCTGCTGGGTTGTACTGATACACTAAGAAAACTCTCTGATATCTAGTGACGCGTTCGCATAACAGCACAAGATAAGATTTCCACTGGTGAGTGTTACAAACCTTAAACAGTGTCCTCCACATCAATTAACCCATCCGTCATAAAAAAAAATTGTCCTGTACAGGCTAACTGGGCATTTCTCTGAATAACGACATAATTAAACTTGAGTGTGAATTTGTTTGTTTAAATACAGATAATCCTTTTTAATAGCACAATTGCAATTCTTTAGGCTGTGCTTTTATTCAGGTAGGGTTATGTCTAGTGATGCTTTTAATGCCTTTTGGATTTTGTCACTTTCCATTCATGGGAAAAAGTATTTCACATACAATTTACGTCGAAAATCCTGCTCCTCGCGTTTCATGAACGAGGTCCAGTACAATTGCAGCAGCATCTCACTAGCTCACCCCTCAAAAAGGAGGTGAGACTCAACCCTCCCCTGCTGCTACACAGGAAACTCCAGCCCATTCCTGTTATGAACTGGTGTTCCCTATGAGTTCTGGGGTAGGCACCGGCCACCATGTGAAATTGACCAGGATGTATTCTTGTATTTATTGTAAACTCATTGGCACAGACAAATAATGTTCCTGGATATAAATGGATAGGATGGATTTTTTTTGTAAGACATTTTCCCTTTGAGAGAGGGATCTCATTGGACTGAGAGTCCAAGGAGGTTTTTTTTTTTCTTCAAAGAAATGCCTGCAATCTTTTTTTGTTCTGTTAGAAAGTGTTGTTCCATGAGGGACATACAGTGAACAGACTCTGGACAGCCCAGATAGACCACCAGCAGAGAGGATCATTGTGATCTACTGACATACATGAGCAGTCATCCACCATCTTGCCTAGACCAGTTCCAGGCACTTAGAAGAAGGCCATTGGCAATGTCATGGTGCCCATTACATATCTTAAACTGCTATGGACTGGAAATGTATAATCTTTAGCAAAAAGCAGAGAGTCTATGTTCTGTTTGGGATCCAATATGGAGTCAGGTTCGAGTAAGGATACCTCATGGTGAGTGCATCACTCTTCCCCAACTGCTAGTGTGATGGGTGAGGATCTACAGGCCCAGCTGGAACATCTGTGTGCCACAAAATACCATACAGAACCTGTATCCCTCCATGTCTAACTTTATCTCATATTGTATCCAGGCTAGAAGTGGCCCAACCGGGTAAGTAGAGCCTCCTTTCAAAGGTACTGATTTTCCTAATGAACCACACTGGACCCCTGGACTGCTGAACAATCTGATCCTGTCCATGCTCATTCACTGTCGGTGTGTTTTGGCAGTCTTGGGTGACCATACACCCTACTGAACAGTCAACCTGGGGCACTCTCGTCCACTTTAACATACTTCTCTTCACTTGCTATCACTTGCTACTCAATCACCATAACTGAGATAATTGAGAACAACTTTCTTTGACTTTTCGTTTGCTTTTATGATGATCTCGTTCAATGAAATAAAATCAAATGCCTCTTTTTTTAATTGCTTCATACTCATTTTGAAATGTCCCCTCGTTTTTGTTTAATACTGTAAGCACTTACATATATCATCAGTGCATTCATACATTCAAAGTTTCACTCAATCCCAACAACTCCTTCTTTCTGCTGATAAAGAGATAAAGAGATTTGCTGTGCAAGATAAAGATAAAGACACCATTTTACCCATCTTTAGTCATAATCGTTCAACATGCATTCTGGAACCTAATAGATGTCTTAGATGGCGTACATCTCAGTGGTTACATCCTGGTGCATTGTGCGTATGATGCAGCCTATAGCTGAGACTGTGCTGCATTATGTGTGTGTGTGTGTGTGTGTGTGTGTGTGTGTTAGAGAGAGAAAAAAGCATGCCTACACTGACAGTCGCAGTGCCCTCTTGAAGTCACACCTCTCTTCAGTCTTTTGCGCTTTCCCTCACTTACTCTATCTATGGAGTTATCAGGGCGAGTGTGTGTACCGCTATCTGTTCCTCATGTTCCTGGACTGGTCGCTCCTTTTGGAGATTAGAGCAGAGGAAGCAGCGACGCAGATGTTCAGTAAGAGGTTTTCTGTTCGTGACTGCCATGTGCTCTGCGTTTGCAGACCCTGTGGCTGTTTTGCATTTTTCCTTGTTATCGTTGGAGCTTGTGGTTTGTGGTTAGGCTCTAACCTCGTTTTTGTTTGTTTGTGTGTGTGTGTGTGTGTGTGTGTGTGTGTGTGTGTTATACAGCAGGCTGTATTGGGGACCTTCAACATGGCCGCCATGCTGGACCAGAGGAGTGACTCTGACAGGCTCAATGAGGTGAAGGGTCATCTGGAGATTGCCTTGCTGGAGAAGCACTTTCTACGTGAGTAACAAGGGAGAAATCTCATTTCCTGTTCTACTAGATTAGAGCAATGGTACTGCTCTTTATCTCATGATCCTCTTTATTAGGAGCGTTTGGTGTGGTAACGTAGAGTTTTTATAAAACTGACAGATCCATGTCATAATGATGTGGTGTAAGTTTCATATGGTGTAAGTTCTTAGAATTAATCGTAGAAGTTGGACCGGTAACGTTGTGTAGCACGCAGTGGCGGTCTCTGATGATGATTCTGTGGTCCTGGGTGGATCCCTGGCTTTAATCACGGTCTATAGAGTTTGGCATGTTCTTCACTGGTCTAACTGGGTTCCTCCAATTTTCCCACTGGACAAAAACGTGTCACTAATTGTACTGCCCACTCTGTATTGCCTCAACTCTTGGAGACCACGTATATATGCCACGTAACGTCCAATCAGACAACGTCTGTTGGCATATACAGTACTGTGCAAAAGTCTTAGGCCAACATTTGATTTAGCATTTTAGCACAAAGCCAAATGATGTTCCTATTCTGAAAAAGTGGTTTATTGGCTGCTACCCTTCCAAAAAAGACAATTCCTAATCAAGCTTCTTCTGACTATAATAGGGACAACTTTTCATCTTGATGAAGCTGCCAGATGCTGCTATTGCTCAAGTGTAAGGGGAAGAAACACTAAATATTTCACGCTGTAACTAAAGAAACTGTTGTTAATACTGCATACATTTTTTCGATGGTATTCGAATAAAGAGGCTGAGAAATAATTCTATACAGTCACCATACCATTGTGAAAACAACAAATCTAATGGTGCTAATCTAATCTAATTTTGCACATTATCTTATCAGTTGTGTTTGTAACACTATTTTATAGTGTTTGGTTATGTTTAAGGTTACGGTTGTGTAAAGTTAGCATTAGCCTATGCTTATAATCAGTGATCACCTGATTAGGGCTTAACCTGTGTTCTTACGTTGGCCGTTTTCTCATAATAAACCTGAAAAAAACACTAATTTTAACACTAATTTGTTGAAATGTCAGGTTAGATTGAGGTTATGATTTGGTTATGGTTAAGCTTCCTTTGCTGCTATTGCTGTTTCCTTGTAGAGGAATTTAACACATCAGTTTTTAATTTCTAGCCTGTGCTGTTACAACAATTGGTTTGGGGGTTTTAACCTTTTCAAGTTGGTTAAAAGTTTGGTTAGGGTTAGTATAGTGAGAAAGCCTTTGTTCATCACTGGACTGTGTTACTATAGCCACATGTAATAGTGTTAATAATAAATATTAACACTCATTAGGGTTAAGATTGGGCAAAGTTCAATTTGTTTTTCTTTTGTCTTAGAGCCATATTCCAAACCATTTATTTTTGTTATAGTGTTGTGTTTTTGTACATATTCTGGGATATGGAAAAAAAATGTTTTCTTTTTTAAAGACCAAGCTGGTTATTCAAGCTGTCATGGCATCAAACATTAATACGAGTAGACTCTATGACCTAAATCTTAAGGTGTTTTTCACTTAATTCTATTAGTGTTTTGACACGTTGTAATTGCTTTAATATGTACCGTTTGATTTTGTTTTTGGGGGGTTCGTCCTGAATTGGGGTCTATCACATTCTTCGATTCCTGTGTTGTTTAGTCATGTTAGTTTAAATGTTGTTCTGGTTTAATTGTATTAGTAAATTCAAACTTCAAATGTACACTTTCACAATGGAGCATTGTCTCAAAGCAGCTTCACAATATTATATACTTATATTAAAAGGTCAATTCCAAACTGAGCAAGCCTAGGGCGATAGTGGCAAGGAAAAACTCCCAGAATATAGAAGGAAGAAACCTTGGGAGGACCGAGACTCAAAAAGAGACCCGACTTCCTTAGGTGGCCTAAATATTACTAGGTGTTTTCAGGTCAGTCTTAGTAGTTTTTTTATTATGTATTTTATTAAACGATGTTCTTTCCACTTCAATATTTCATATATATTTATGGCATATTAATGCTTGTTTTAAAGGATTTTCTTTTCCGTATGAATTTGTTGCTCACCATGAAGCAGGTGCTTGCGTCATGGAGAATCGAAGTGCTCCAAGTAGATATTTCTTTTAAATTAATGGTATTTATTGTTTTCTTTTGAGAGGTTAGGATGTCTCAATCTTTAATCTTAATCCAATTTGTGGATGCGCTGGGATGTAGCGGTGGGCGATAATGTAATATATTTTTACATTTGTCCCATATTTTTAAATGGGCACCATTTAAAAGATTGAAACAACTTTTTTTTTGGTTATTAGGACCAAAACAAGTGCGTCCCGACATGGTCCGATTAGCCGGAATCATGTGTGTATGGTGTGTGTATGGTGTTTGTGTGTATGATGTGTGTATGATGTCTGTGTGTGTGTCAGCAGTTGCTCGAGTTTCTGATATTCCAGAATACCCTCTGTTCTGCACCCTTATTAACTCGATGTGATGGTGGAGGCTATATTAAGCATGTGTGTTTACCCTTAAGCTTCCCTTAGCCCCTCTTAGCCTGGAAGTGCAGCACAATAATAGAAGTGACCTATTTACCACTGCATTATGGCTGACCTGGGGTTACTTGCGTTCAGCAGGCACATGCATGTTTATGTTGGGATTTCCCATTACACTCAGACACCTGCTGACTGCATCTGACCCCAGACTAATATGTAGAACCATTAGCATTAGTTATATGTAGACCCAGTAGTTATTTACGTCTGCTTGGGTGTATGGTAATGGATCATCATTTAAATGAAGTTCCATGACTGTAAATATTGTTTTGTAAATAAGTGCAAAGATCAACAAATTCAGGTTAAACAGGTAAGTATGTGGTGGCACGGTGGCTCCTGGGCTTGATCGCAGATGGAGTGGTTTTTGTCCTTTCTTTGTGGAGTCTGCATGCCTTCCCTGTGTCCACATGGGCTTCCTCCACCAATCCAAATGCATGTGTGGTGAATTAGTATCTCTAAAGTTTAGATTTATGTCATTTAGCAGATGCCATTAGCCACAGTGACTTATAAGTTATGCAGTTTTGCTTAAGGACCCAGCAGTGGCAGCTTGGCACAGGTGGAATTTGTACCTTGGACCGTGTTGTGCATAGTCCAGTACCTTAAATGTTAAGCCACCATGTCCTTGTGCGCTGTGCTGTAGGGAAGCATACTCCACACATTCATTTCCAGCTGATGTGACAGTGTAGCAAGTTGGAACCAGAATCAGACTTATGGGAGTTGATTGCTGAAACTGTTCACTTTGGATCAGTACAGACCGATCCACTTGTTTTAAATAACCCATTCATCATAAAAAACCACGACACTTAAAGGCTATTTTAACTCTTTTACATTTCACAGCCAGCTTTACATGTCAGGTGCTTCATATGGATTGCAACCAAAGCATGAGTATTTCTTGTTAATTAATCTGAGAATTTACATTTACGTTTCGCCATAGCTGCTGGAGATGCCCATAGGTACATCGTAAACAAGGACCACTCAGGTGCAGACTGACCAATTAAATGTTTACAGGGAAAGCTATCGGCCAATAACGGTAGCTCTGCAGTTAGACTGTGCAATCTGGAAAATTTTAGGCTACTTCACCGGACGTGACTAGTTTGTGAACTAAACGCTTTTTCGAAATGTTATGTATGCTCTAATGAAACAAAATCCTGGACGTTTGTGAAATTCCACCCGGGCATTTTTTTAAGTCTCAAAAATAGGACGTGTTTGGATAAAAGAGGTCGTCTCGTCAGCCTACACCTGCTGTAGAAATAGCCGTTCGTTTCTTCTAGAGGACTATGAAATACGGGTACTGCTTCCCCAAATTTGTACTGCTCATTGCTTTGAGGTGAGGGCTCAGATCTCAGGCCTGTTGACAGTGTGGTGGTGGGTCTGCTTTGCTTTGATTCTTTAAATGGTCTTCCTCTAGTTTTCAATCTGGTTGGTGGTCCAATGGACTCATGGTGGACTGGAAAAGGTTCTGATCATATTATAAAGATAGATGGATAAGAAGGTACTCAGGACATTGAGTGATCTCATGTTTAGAGAGAGTGTGTGTGTGTGTGTGTGTGTATGTGTGTGTGTGTATGTATGTGTGTGTGTGTGTGTATGTGCTTGTGTGTGTATGTGCTTGTGTGTGTATGTGCTTGTGTGTGTATGTGCATGTGTGTGTGTGTGCGTATATGTTTGTGTATGTGCGCGTGTATGTGTGTGCGTGCGCGTGTATGTCTGTGTGTATGTGCGCGTGTATGTGTGTATGTGCGCGTGTATGTGTGTGTGCGCGTGTATGTGTGTGTGTGCGCGTGTATGTGTGTGTGCACATTGGTTCAGTCATTTAGATTGACAGTAGCAGTCGCTCAGTGTAGAGCCCGGCTGTGTTCATCATTTTTTTTCACATCTACAGTATTGTATTCTTGGTGCAAATAGGTTCCCATGGATCCTAAAAAAGTTCCTTACAACAGCCAACCAAAAGAAAAACAGGAACTGAATCCTGCATACTTTTAGCTTTGCTAGAGCACTGAGTTCAACAATAGAGTAAGTGATTTGCTTTTACTTTTCACTGTTAATTCCTTACTCACTAAATTCCGACATTTTCAACACTATATTATAAATAGGAACTACTGTTGTAAACATACTTTAGACCTATGTGAGGACTGTGCAGCAACGAGGTAGTAAATAGGTTTATTTCTTGTTTTTCGAAAAGATCTGATGATCCTTTGTTTTTAAATAGCAATAGTTCTAATGATCATAATGTTAAGCCCTAATTTTTGAGGACATTTGGGTACCGTACAATACCGATTATTAGCACCCAGCTCTATTGGTGTTCAGAGGATGGTAGTTGTTGGAGTTTTTCCAACATTTTTCCAAGATTTTGTGGTAGCTCCAGAAAAGTGTTGTATTTCCTGCTGCAGAGAAAGTACTTAGCAGAACAAGAATGACTATGTCAGATACTGCAGTTCTGCAGTATGTTTAACTGGCTTTACAGGATTGTAGTCTGTTCTTAAAGCAGAGTTGTAAGTATTGGCTGATATACGAGCCTGATCTAATACTGACATTCTTAGAAACAAGCTGCTAGAGTATGTGAATAAAACAGACACCACCACAGCAGCAGGAGTCAGTACAAATTTTAGTCCTCACTGAGTCACGTTTGAATATACAGATTTATGCCAAGTCTGATGCCAGCCCAGCATGGAGTAGCCCTCTGAAAGGCACAAAACTTTACTAGAGCTTAGAATGTAATTCTTATAATTGATTTGATAATCAGTGTTATTGTAAATCTTTGATTGTATATTTGCCCCACATAGTAAAACAATTCAGAACAGTACTAAATACCCTTGTTGTCACTGTTTGCTGTATGTTGAAATGGCTGAACCACAGTTTGTATATTTTTACTGCTTCATGAAGTTACACAATATAAGAGCCAGTTTCTAGTACCCACTATTTTGTAGTTCAAGGTCTACTTCAAGGTTGATACTTTACTCAGCACATGGGAACCCTGAGTGACGCAAGATTACTGCGATTGGTCCGGACGTAGTGGCATAAATGTATAACGCCATGTTTAAATATATTTGTATACCGATAGCTGTATAAACAACAGATCTTTGTGGTAAAAAAAACCCCAAAAAACTGGGGGTTGATTGAGGGGGAGAGAGAGGGGGAGAGAGAAAGAGAAAGAGAAAGAGAGAGCGAAGGGGAGAGAAGGGGAGAGAGCGAGCGAGAGAGCGAGCGAGAGAGCGAGCGAGAGAGCGAGCGAGAGAGAGAGCGAGAGAGAGGGAGAGAGAGAGTGAGAGAGAGGGCGAGAGAGACAGAGAGAGAGAGAGAG
>JAUZST010011692.1:0-11782 GCA_034779995.1 Parotocinclus haroldoi
TAATGAATCAATAGTAATGATGAATAACCACTGGTGCCCTTGTAGCCAAGGAGGCTGCTGGCTACAGTAAAAAAATTACAAAAGAAAACAAATATGTAAAAAAAAAAAAAAAAAAAGTACCATTCCTGGAATTTACTTAGGCTTTTATTTGACTCCAATTCAATGTATTAATTACCATCCATTCCTGAGTTTTAAGCTTACAACAAAGTTAGGACAGGGCAATTTAGCTACAGAGATAGACTAAATAAGTGATTTCAAACAGGTGAAGACAACAGGTGATTGTAATCATAATTTGGTACAAAAGCAGCATGTACGAAATATCTACGAGTCTTTTAAGAGCAAAGATAGATAAAAAGGATTTCCAATTTGTCAACAAATGTGTAAGGAAAAAATGCTTGTTTTTTGTTATAATATAATAAATAGCAAGCAATTATATTGCATTTTCATTAATATAATTGTAATACGTTTTTAAATGTATAAAACTTTTAGTTGAAATATTTCCTTAGCTATTTATTATTTTTTTCTTTTATTCTTTTTTGATCTTTTAAGAACATCATCAGCATCATCAGTTACCCCTATCGGTCACATAGGGTACTGCCACCACCAGGCCAGGCCACGCCCTTTCACGTTCCATACATGGTAATGCTTTACTTAGCTCACTCTGATTGGTGCTTTGAGGGACAGCTAAGCGTGACCCGGATATTGACGCGGGTTTTGTTATGTGTGAATGTTGTCGTAGCCCCGCCCTGTTTTTTTCTGTGGCACCACGGCTGAGGAAGTGGATCCTCTGACAGGGCTGGGCACAAACAGTTAGCATCCGCTAACCGGTATAAACATCGTGCAGTGCGCGTTAAAACAGGACAAACGCCGCGTGGACCGACCGCCAGGAACCCTTACCGTCAGCCAGGACCGAGTGTTTATTCCTCCCGGAGCTGCAAACATGGTAAGGCTGAGTGCTAAGCTAAAAGTGCTACGCTATGCTAAGCTAACCCTAGACACTGCCTTTTATAGAAGAAGCTCGAGCGCTGCGTGTCCGGTTCCACCCAAAAATACAACCCAGTTTAAAACAGATTTTATTGTTTTATTAGCATTTAATCTGCAGTAAAATGAAGATATGCACACAGACCGCGTGTGGGACATACTGAGTGAGGCTAGGCTAACTGTCTGAGGTGCTGTGTGAAAACAAAATAAAGCTGCAGAACTGAAATACACGGTAACTTTAAAACCAAGTACAAACCTTTTGGATTTGAGTAGATTGAATGCAGAGTTAACGATTACAGTGGGAAGCGAAACGTTTTTATTGTTAATTGCAAGTAGTGATTTATAACAACTAGCGTCATGTTTCCGATTCGCTTAAGTATTTAATTGCCTGGCACAAATGTAATAACTTTGAACCAAGTGCCCTGCACTCAGATTTCAGTTCTGGAGGAAAAGCTCTAAATGAAGGGGATTTCTGAATGATCGTGACAACTTCAAGCAAGGATTATCATTTAAATGCTAAATTCTTGGAGAACTTATTTCTGATCAGGGTCTTTTGTGCAGGTAAGGGAGGGGGTCCGAGTCCTGTCACAAAGAACCCAAGGCACAGATGTGAGCATTTCTCAGGTGGTACACCAGTCCTTCACAGGGCTGATTAGGGGTTGCTGTTGTGGCCTCGGTCAATCTTCAGTATGTCTTCCATGTCACCTGGATAGTGGGCATTCCCAGGACTTCCCAAGTCTCTGGGGCATTGTAATAGTGTGTTAGATAGCTTTCCATTACTAATATGAACCAAAGAACTAACTGGCAGCACATATTGCAAGGCAGGAATGTACAGCTGACTAAGTGACAGTCCACACACTCATTCTTAAGAGAGGCATATTAATCTAACACGTAATTGAAATGTGTGAGAAAACAAGAGTATCTGGAGGACAACTCCATACAGAGGATAGTTTGGCTTAGGATTTAAACCTGCCTCATTGGAGCTGTGACAGGACAGCTCTGAACACTGTACTGCCATGTCACTCTTGTCACTGTTATTGTTATTCTTTGTATGCTGAGCAAATGGACTAAAGTTTAATTTCTATATTATATCACACATGTGTCATGTCCCACACTGGAGGGGGATGACATTTGGGACTCCTAGAGTGACCAGGATTAAAAATTACACAGTCAAAGAAACGAGTCACTGAGCTACATCTCTGATATTCAGGTGACCGGGTACCTATCAGTCTATGTAGACCAGGAAAATGTGAAGGAAAAAATAAGCAGGAAATGCATTCCTTTTTGCCTTAGACAAGAAACAGATCTTAGTTGTTACTGCTGCATGATAGGGCTGAAACAAATGACAGTTTTCACTGTCGAATAATCTGTGGAGTATTGGAATGAATAGTTGATCGTTACGATTAAGAACCACTCAGTTACCAGGTAACTAATGTATCTGTCAGCTTTTACATGTAGCTTGAGATTGTGTTATGCATTTGCTAATTAATAATGCAGACAGATATGAATACCATAATCAAAAAGTCATTTTATTAATGAACTTTCCTGAACTTTCCTTTCCTGAGAAATACAATTACTACAAAACTCAAACCCTCTTTTCCTGCAAGATTCAGCCTTAAACATGAGATGAGTTCAAATTAAAAAAAACCACGGCAAATATTTATGGCAGACTTTTTCGATTTGAGTGATTTTGTCCTGCGCCGCTGTATGTTTGCGTGTTGTCATGGCAAGGTTCTTGTAGAACTTATGACAACCAGAAAAGGGTTTTTAAATGTTTTCCTGTGTTGGTTGGATTTGAACACCCCTATTGCTTTGATGTTAAGAAAATATGCAATGTTTACAGATGGAAGCCTTTTTTGCAATGTGACCACGTGTGATTGTTGTTTTGATATTGTGAATAATAGTTACTTGTCTCTATCCCAGTGGAATTGTTTGGATTTACAAATGGTAAATCAACAAACCTTTTTTTAAATTGCTTAATAAACTTCCATCACTATATATATATATATCGAGAGAGAGAGAGAGAGAGAGAGAGACCTGACCTGACCTGACCTGACTAATCAACCATTAAATTCATCTCCAACTATTTTGGTAGTCAGTTTTAGTCAACTAAGTCAATTTATTGTTGCACCCCTAGTGTACGATCTACTACCTAGTAGATCCTGTAACTTCCTAAAATGTTTGAGGTTTTTCAAGAAGAGGGTAGTCTGTCCTCCTGTAATACTTCAGGATTTTTTAATGCACTTTCTCTACTTTGCCAAAATGGTGTACACACCAGTTGTGTATCTTGTACAAGAATCCATTATGCCAGTTTAAACCATTAGGGTCATATAGTACATTACCGTGTAGTTACATCATGGTTAAACTGAAATGACTTCCTATTTGATATGTGCAATTATAAAATGTATAAACACCACTATTCCATTCTGTACATCATGCACTAATAGCCGTTCAGTCCTATTTATCTTTTGGTCACACAAATCCATTGTAGCTCAGTGTAGTGGAGAACTCCTGGACAGATTAAACCCTGGTCCCTTATATAAACATAAATGGAATCAGAAATTTTGTACAATCTAATCTGAACGGAAAGCAGAATTGTTTGCAGCGAATCATGTAACTCAACACACAGTTGTTCCTTTTCCTGTTTTTCACATGTTTGTCTGATGTTTGTAATATTGTAATGCTAGAGAAGTGCAGATCCCAATTTTACTCTTCTGATACAATTACTTGAGCAATGAATGTCCAGCCCTGTGATGTACTGGCATCCTGTAAGTGGCATGCTCATGTCTGTCTCATGTTATGTGCATACTTAAACTCTATATGTGCAAAAATCTAGTCGGTCAATCACATGGCAGCAACACAATGCATTTAGGCATGCAGACATGACCAAGAATACTCGCAAACTGCGAGAGGTTCAAACTGCACATCAGAATGGGGAGGAAATGTGATTTTAAGTAACTTTGAACATGACATGGTTGTTGGTTCTAGATGGTCTGGACTGAGTACGTCAGAAACTGCTGATATACTGAGGTTTTCGCATACAGCAGTCTCTGGTGTGTACAGAGAAATGTAATTTCAGCCATTTCAGTGTCATTTCTCCGGGAAAAATAACTTTCAGTTTCCAGAGGTCAGAGGAGAATGGAAATTTTGCTTTGAGCAACAACACAAATAACCACTTGTTACAACCAAGGTATACAGAAGAGAATCTCTAAATGCAAAACATGTCAAACATTGAAGCAGATGGGCTGCAGCATCAGTCTAGCTCAGATTCCACTACTGGCAGCTAAGAATAGTTCACATGGGCTCACCAAAGTTTGGTAATCGAAGACTGGAAAAAAGTTGTATGATCTGAGGAGTCTCAATTTTTGCTGTGTTAGTTGGTGGGTAGGGTCAGAATTTGATGTAACCAGCATAAAAGCGTGGATCCATTCTCCATCAAACTGATAGTGTAATCGTGTGAGGGATAATTTCTTGGCATACTTTGGGTCTCTTTATACCTACTAAGCAATGTTTAAACTAGGAGTTTTCCAGTCATGTTTTATGCTGCCTGTTCCGACACCGATCACCCATGAGTGCCGATCACATTGCTTTCCTGTTAATTGTTCGATTTAGATGAGTGCTACTGGATCTGGAAAAAAGGAACAACAAAATGATCTCTTTTCACAAGAGGAAAAAGTACAAAATCTTACAGACACAACTATTCTTCTACCACTAATAAAGGCTGGTGAATTAAATAATTTTTGAGGGTTATTTGCTTAGCCTTCTGAGTGTCACACTCGTACGGGCATGTTGGCTGTGTGGGCTGCGTTAATTGCCGTCTGACCATTGCTGGTCCGGGTGCCTTTATATTCTCTGCAGTGAGCCTCAAACTCACCATACTCTGCCGAGTGTTTGTTCTTTATATTACATGTTAAAGTAGTTGAAGCATTTTTGTGTGCTTCCCCTGCGAGGTATTTTTTTGTGTTGCAGGATGCAAACTTTACATCACTATCAAAGACCATGGAAAAGTTCCACACGGCAGAAATGTTTGTTTATGATTTGTAAAGGAAAGGGTGCGGGGACACAACACTGCACACAGGGCCTCTGCGAACTGCAACGTACAGGTGAACGGTCAGCAACGAAAGTCATTAATTGGCATACGCTGATCACATGCTTTGTCACGGAAATTGGCTGATAATTCCAGAAGGTTAAATGTGACATGTCACAAAGCTCAAATCGCATCAAACTGGTTTCTTAAACATGACAATGAGTTCAGTGTACTCATAACCTCTACAGTCACCAAATCTCAATCCAATAAAGCACCTTTAGGATGTGGTGGAATGGGAGATTAAAATCATGGATGTACAACCAACAAATCTGCGGTAACTGTGAGATCCTATTATTCAGTATGGAGTAATGTTTCAGCCACCTTGTTAACATCTATGCTACTAAAAATTAAGGCAAATGGGAGCCTGACCTGGTCCTAGCACGGTGTACCTAATAAAGTGAGAGTGGATATTAATTTAAAACGCACAACATTTAGAGCTTTATAAATCAATCGTAATTGTGGAGTTTTAAATTCGTGTGTTTGTTACAGCGTTTGTGTGGATATAAAAGCCAATACTGTAGCTTGTCACAGGTAAAGTGCTTATTTTAGCTTGTGCAATGTTTACATTTACAACTGGGTTAGAGGGTTATTGAAATACTGTTCAGTTTTGCTTTTTCACTACTGTTCAGTTTTGTTTCATGATTGCGTGCAGTAAACTGGTTTAATTAAGCGCTTGTGAAGGAATGTCGCAGGAACGTCTGAAATCTTGTTTTCCCATTAGCTCCTTACATCAAGGGGCAGCATAAATGTTTACCCAACTGTACATCTATGTAACAACACTGGGCTTAACTGAACTCCCACTGGCCACATCAAACACGTGAATAAATTGTGTTTACACTCTGTGCTTCCTCTTTCAAACATCTGCTCTCCTTCTCATTTGCAGCTCGATGCAAGTTCAGAACATTCCCGTGGTTTATATATTTAAAAGGGTTTAGGGTTGAGAGACCGGTGGTCCTGCTATTGTATCACTCCTGATACATGCAGCCGTGGCTTTAAACACAGTGTCAGTGTGTAGAGGTGTTACAGGACGGAGCCTCAGTTCATACAGTTTAATCCAAACACCATGCTGAAACACCTCATACTAGAGTGTGGCTGATTCACAAAAGCTTTCTTAAGAGAAAATACATGGAAAGGTTCTTAAGATAAACGCTTAGAATGTTCCGAATTAAAACGAATGGAAAATTTATAATAATTGAACAAAACATGTTTAACACGTATTATTGTAAGAAAATCTTAATTGTTTTCTTATACAGGCTGCGTTGCATTTTATTGCTAATAACATACTATTATGCATGATGCACACTATTACTTTTAAACTATGTAGGTTAATCTGCTCAGAGGATAGCAAAGGAGGAAAAACATCAAACCAAGTGGTCATTTTTTGTAACCATGTAATAGAGGTGATGGTGGGAGAAATAGCCAACAGAAAAAGTCATTTATCCAAATGTATTTTTTTTTTTACTAAACTGTTTAAGTTTAGATGCTTACCTTGCTAAATGGGTAAGAAAGCATCTCAGAACATGCTGTTTTCAAGAATGTTGTTTATAGTAAATGCCGATTTAGAAAAGTTTTTGGGGGGTTGTTTGAGGAATAACTTTTGAAGTTAAGAAAAACAAGTTTTTTCCTTCTTAAGACACTTTTGTGACTCTTGTCTTATCAGTATAACTCCATATGTAGTAGTGCACTAATATTACTGTTAGATATTGGTCTAAATACTGAATTAGTACTCCTCTAAAAAGGCCCAAAGACTTGGTATAAAACACAAGTTTTTGCATGGAACTAGTTCTGAAACTACTTGTGACGCTATACTGCTCACACAAATTTTCCCTTTCATTATAATAATGAAATATTACTTAATGTTTGCTAGCAGTGTATTTGACAGTACCTGTGAGTGTTATGTAATGCAGTATCGTGTTACTGGAAGGTGGACAGCTGGAAGCAGTGGTGGGAACACTTTGAGAAAGAAAACAAAAAGACCTTGTGCAATAGGCCTACATGTTTAATCTAATTCAGGTTCCAAGACCTAATGCAACATTTGTTCAGCTCCACAGACAGTACAGCCAGTCTGTGATGCATCTTCCTTGTGAATACTAAATACTAAATTGAGGCGTGCCAGAGTGGCATTTGTAGTAAAAGAGCTACATTCCATCATGTTGTCACTTTCATTTAGGTAGGCATAGTTTTGGTTTACCATCAAAATGTAATTAGATTAATGTTGGAGGAATTTGTCATAACTGATGACATGGCGACCGTCACTATTGATGGGGTTTGACTATTTTCTATTGGTGGCCTAAATGTTAGTTAAATAAATACTTAAGTATATTAAATTCTAGGTAAATAATTTAAATCAAATAAACCAATAATGCAATTTAAATTCTTAGTTAAAAAATAAACCAAATTATATAAAAATAGATTGTAAAATGAGTCCTCAGTGGGAGACCCTTGGAAGAACGTCCTCTCCTAATGTCCAAACGATGGAGGGAGTTACTGCACTCTGGTGGGACTGGTTTTTGTTGATGTAGACCAGTAGACTTCAGTAACTTCTGTTACAGTGCTTGAGATTAATGATGGGGAAAGCTGTCCAAATTATACTTACATTTCTGATTGCATGAATAGGCCATTAAATGAATAATCCAGTTGTTAAGTGTCAAAGTGAATTAATGAATACCTGTATTGTTCTGCAACTGATTTCATGCTAAGAGTGAGTTTGGGGTATACAAGTGTTCCCTGGTTTATGGCGGGGGTTACGTTCCAGGACCACCCGCGATAAACAAAAATCTGCGAAGTAGAGACACTATATTTATTTAAGTATTTATACACTTTTTTTAGCCGTAGAACTTGCAGAACGTTTGTGTAAAAGTTAATGTAAAAGTTCTGCAAACAGAACAGCAAATATCCGCTACATGCTTTTTTCATTAATATTTATTGAAAACCCGCAATGCACAGAGTCTGCGAAAGGTGAACCGCGAAGTGGCGAGGGATCACTGTATATGGAATATTATTCACCAGGATGCACCAAGATATGGCTGTGTAAAAGATTCAGAGAATAATTAACAATAATGTTTCTCATAATGTCTTTGCAGAATGATCAGCAGTTAGACTGTGCTCTGGACCTGATGAGGCGTTTGCCTCCACAGCAGATCGAGAAGAATCTAAGTGACCTCATTGACCTGGTGAGCTGATCATAGCACATAGCAGCATGAATGTTTCCAACTGTTTTTTTTTTTTTTTTAAATTACCTCTCGAGTCTTTTGCCCTGCAAAATGTTGTCTTCTACAATGCAAAATGTACAAACTTTTGTTAATGAACAGATTGTTTGATGTTACTGATCAACTGTGTCTGATTTCTTATCAGAAATTTGCACATTGATTTTTTTTAAATTTTTTTTTTAATGATTATTTTTTTATTTTAATGAAAATCTGACCCGGCTCTCTAAATATCAGCATCGGACCATATCAGTCCCATTTCAGTTGACCATTGCTTAGAAATAAGTAGTGAGAAGTCATATAGACAAACAAGATTAACTTGCACAAAAGGTTCGAGCTCGACTGGCAAGAGAGAATTTTATTTTCTATAATTAATTGCACATCACAAACAGAGCTTTGGGAATGAAGACCTGAATTTGGTACACTGTGAAAACACGTGGATGCTGCTGACATAGTGTTGTTAAGAGAAAGCATAACAATGCAAAACACGACCACCAAGGCATTTTATCAAGAGAAGAAAGTTCAAACCAGCAGCAGAGAAGCTTTCGTGCACAAGAGCTCATCCTTTGCCACTTTTTACATCTCACTTGTGACTTGAGCTGATTTTTACTGGAACATGGTCCTCTGTTCTAATTGGTGTGCTGTGGCAAAGAATTTACTGTATTCCGCTGTGCTGCACTTCCTCTTATCCCCAAAAACATGTTTTCCAACCTACATTTCAAGTTTAGTGATTTTTTTTTTTTTTTGTATTTTTTTAACAATTTAACATTCCTGTCATTGTTCTTATCGGGACAAGAGTACATGGCTCCAAGTATTATTGAGTAATATGCAAACTAAGGTGTTTTGTATAAACCAGAGCATAGCAAGACTAAGTTATAACTGTTATGATTTCGGTTGTTTCACCAGATGCACATGCACACACAGCTAAGTGCCAGAACACCTGCAGACTCCTTCGTGTTAGATCCCTTTGTCCATAAAATCCATGTCTCATGGTCCCCTTTCCATCACCTCTTTCTTAAGCACCGTTGTTAGTGTGTATTAGCAAAACTGTCAGTCACTCTGCAGGACTAAATGTGAACTTTCTCTCATCTCAACAGAAACACCTGGTATCAAAGTGCGTGTGCGTGGTGACTTACTCTTACTTTTACCTTTATATTGATCATTATTTCCAAATCTCATTACATTTTACTCCCATAATGTCCTCCAGGGGATCGGTTAAGTCTTTTCTGCTGTCTGTTTTGCTTTAGTCACTAAAACACTGCACATTCATGATGGTCCTCTCCCTTGTGAGTGTCTCTTTGAAGTGTTGCCAGGTAAATAATGTGGGAAATTGGAAATGTGTAATATCTTTGTGTGCATGTGTAGGTGCCCAGCCTGTGTGAGGACTTGCTCTCCTCTGTGGATCAGCCTCTTAAGATTGCCCGGGATAAAGTCGTGGGGAAAGATTATCTGCTGTGTGACTACAACCGAGATGGTGACTCCTACAGGTCAGAACTAGAATTTACCTGTGGCTTGGTGGGACTAGTTTCTCTTGATGGAAAACAGTCTGATGCTGATGTGGGGGAACATCTTATTGTGTAGGGCTAGAACTGGTAGCAGAAAATGTAGTCTGTAATTGATTAAAAGCACAATCCCTGATGACATGTGCAGCATGACATCTTCAGCACCATTAACTATACCAATATAGCTAAAAACAAGAAGAGAACCAGAAGGTAACAGTCAAGAGGGATCACATGAGACAACCCTCCTCCCCAGCGATCAAAAAACACCTGAGTGTTAGCACTAAGGAGGCATGAAGACAGCAACACAAAATCTTAGATCACCAAAAATGTAATTGACTATGAACCCCCAGCTCTGCCCTTACCAAAGCTCGGCCCAGCAAGGCTTTACCCTGATACGTTTGACCCTAGCACGAGCAACTATATCCAGGGTTGAGCAAAATACACATTCTTATTGGTTGCTTGCAAGCTCAAGATAATCAGGCTTCGTATGTGTACTCTGGATTCCTCCCACAGTCCAGAAACATGCATATTAGTATTATTGCTTACACTACATTGGCATTGACTTTAGTGTGTATGTATGACTAGCCTTGAGATAATCTTGTGTATAGATTTAATGTTGTGTGCGCCACTGAAATGGCCACTGGTACATTTAAATAAAAAAACAAATCCGGTACGAAAGATATCCCTAAACTTCGACAGCCTGTCCTTGAAGCTCCCACAAACATCATCATCCCGTTATGAAGGGCCACAAAACATCATCCTTTCATCCAGAATAACTCCAAAACTTTGCCGGTGTGTCTCGAATTGACCCCAGACATTGTCAGCCCATCCCGAATCTCACTTGGACCTCTTCACATTTGCCCCAAACCAAACCTGAAACCCTCAATCCTGTGAGATTATAGATCATAGATCACGTGCAAATCCTATAGTTATGTTGCTGGTGAAATTCAAATCCCTCAGTCCTGTTCGAAATCACACCTGAACTCTCAGTTCTGTCCTGAATTCGACCCATTCACTCCTCTACATGAAAACCTGTACTGAATAAGGCACTTGCCAGGCTTTTCCTTAATCAAACCTGAATTTCACACAAACATCACAAGCCAAATCATGCACTGACCTCAGTCCTGGGGAAATTTTTCCCAGAGTTATCATGTCCCTGTCCTATATCATACTCGCACTTATTTTCATGGAAAGGTCAATTTGGTTAATGCATGTTTGACTGTGCGTTCGCTGGCAGATCTCCTTGGAGTAATAAGTACGAGCCCCCTATTGACGATGGTGCCATGCCATCCGCTCGCCTGAGGAAGCTGGAAGTGGAGGCCAACAATGCCTTCGACCAGTACAGGGACCTGTGAGTGTCTCCAAAACTTCCAAGATTAGAGCTGTGTATGTGTGCACACTCATTTGTGTGTTCTGTATATCTCAGGTATTTTGAGGGTGGGGTTTCATCTGTGTACCTTTGGGATCTGGATCATGGATTTGCCGGGGTCATCCTCATTAAGAAGGCCGGGGATGGCTCCAAAAAGATCAAAGGCTGCTGGGACTCGATCCACGTGGTGGAGGTGCAGGTGAGGGCTCAGCATACTCTGTAGTTGAACTTCTGGACATGCTGACTCTTTGCGTGGATTCACTTTTCTGTGGTTTTCTCAGGAGAAGTCCAGCGGCCGTACCGCACATTACAAACTCACCTCCACGGTGATGCTGTGGTTGCAGACCACCAAAACTGGCTCCGGAACCATGAACTTGGGAGGAAGCCTCACCAGACAGGTAACTAGAACAACCACAAACTGTTCACTGTATATGAAAATATTGGAAGTTGAACCATGTGTACAATGGAAATGAGCAGTAGAAGTGACCCTCGTATAGCACAGTATGAAGCCACTCTGCGTGCTCTGTGAACTTTGATATGTAAATGAATTACAGTACAAGCTCGTTGTGTGTGTGTGTGTGTGTGTGTGTGTGTGTGTGTGTGTGTGTGTGTGTGTGTGTGTGTGTGTGTGTGTGTG
>JAUZST010011693.1:0-11781 GCA_034779995.1 Parotocinclus haroldoi
TCATCTGCATAGCAGTGAAAACTAACACCATGCTTACGAATAATTGAGCCTAAAGGTTGCATGTACAGGGAGAATAACAGTGGGCCAAGCACAGACCCCTGAGGGAAACCATACTTTACTTTAGAGAGCTGGAGCGTTGATTATTTACAAAAATAAACTGGTACCGGTCAGCCAGATAGGATTTAAACCAGGAAAATGCCAGTCCCTTAATATCTATAGTGTTTTCTAGCCTATTCAGTAAGAACTATTCACTTAAATACTGTGGCATTCAGTGCTGTTGTTCAGCTAATGGCAACTTCAATAGGAATAGCACTAAAGGATCCTTAAGGGGTGAACTAGCAATGTTTAGTCAAGGCAGCATCCACTTTAATGCCAGGACACAAGTTTCCCATGAATAAAATGGCCAGTCCATCACACTGTCAATGTTATTCACAGCATCTGTCAGAGGTTTTAATGTTATTGCTTATCATTATAAATGATCTAATACAAGTTTTACTGCACAATCCTATAACCCAAATTCAAATGAAGTTGGAAGTTAAAACATTAATAAAAACAGAATAATATGATTTGCAAATACTTTTCATCCTATATTCAATTAAATACACTACAAGGACAAGATTTTTCATATTCAAGCAGATAAGTATGATAGTTTTTTGCAAATATTTTGACATTTTGATGCCTGCAACAAGTTCCAAAGAAGTTAGGATGGAGGCATGTTTACCACTGTGTTACATCACCTTTCCTTTTCACAACACTCAATGGCGTTTGGGACATCCCTGAAAAAGTCGTTACTTGGATGGCAGCATATGTTGCTCCACAACTTGTATGTACTTTCAGCATTTTACTCATTTTAGCAAGTTACTCATGCCATGGGTACTAACACACCCCCATAGCATCATAGATGCTGGTTTTTGGTTTTTAAAGAATGATGTTTTTATTGCAGTGCCATCTGAGGGATCGAATGTCACAGTCCTTTGCGGCTTTGCCTCTTACTTGAGTTTTCTTCTGTGGATGATATTATATACTGTAGATAATGGAATTCCTAAATTAATTGCAATTGCACTAAGGGAAAAATTCTTTAACTGTTGGACTATTTGCTCATGCAGTAGTTTACATAGTGGTGAACACCCCAGCCTTGTTTGTGAACGACAGCCATTTGGCGAAACTCCTTTTACACCCAATCATGATACTCACCTCTTTCCAATTAAACTATTCAGATGTGGAATGTTACAAAAATGTGTTTCTTGAGCATTTCTCAACTTTCCCAGTTTTCTGTTGCCCCGTCCCAACTTTTTTTGGAACATGTTGCAGTCATCAAATTCAAAATGAGTGAAAATTTGCAAAAAAACATTAAATATATTGTATTTGTCTTGTATTCAATTGAATATGAGTTTCAAATAATCATATTCTGTTTTTATTTATGTTTTATGTCACAACTTCCTTGGAATTTGGGTTGTTATTTTCTGTAAAATTGCCCTTTGTGTATTGTTTACCAACATTTGAACTGGCAATAAAACTTGTTTTATGTGTCTTTACCTTAATCAGAGGATTAGGCTACTTGCTCAAGAGCCCAACTGTAAGCGCTTAACAGAAGTGATATTTTAACCTGCAACTTAAGGTAATAAAGAGCCATAACCACTGACCATTCCATCCCTCACTGTCTGAGTAACCTTAATTTAAATTCTATAAGAATATAAATTGCGGTTCAGAGGTTGAATAATAGGTAAGTATAGGTATGCATGATTTTCATGTTGGTCTTTAGTTAGCATACGATTTTATGACATTGCTGTGCTACAGTTGCATATATTGTCACTACCCAGATAGTTGACTAACAGTGAATGTCAAGGAGCAGTGTTTACTGAATCAAAAATACATTTTAAATGTCAGTTTTAATCCATTCACTTAATATTCTTCTGTAACCAATTCAACCTGTTCAGGATAGGGATGTGTATCTATAGCCTATCTCAGCAACACACTGAGTGCAAGGTTTGAGTACATCATGAAAAGGAAACCGGCACCATGGGGCATTTTAGATTGCCCAATCCACTTACCATCATGTTTTGGGAGGGGAAGAAACCGAACAAGCAATCCAAAGCAGACAAGGGTAGAACACTACTGTAAACTTAATTCAGCATATCCTCACAGGCACTCTGTTGTATTAAATAAAAGGCCTTGCAAAACAATTGGGAGAGCTAGTTCACACAGGCTGTTTTAGGCCGATCCTAGCCAATCCCTCTTATAGCTGCTATTTTAGATGGTTAAATTAAATATTCTAGCTAATATAAGCACTTAAAATATTATCTATTTCTTAACTAGCCATGTATATCATATAATTAAAAAAAACTTGTTGTTATCAATATATTTAAATTCCATGCATTTTTGTTTAAAGTTTAAAGTGCAGAATTTGGGTATTTTAGCCTTCTATAATTCAGGCACCAGTTTGGTAATGATATATCATTGTCTTGTCATAGTTGTCAAGAAATGTCTCAGTAAATTGCATTAAAAGCACTTTAAAACATCTGATTACATTAAAATCTGAGCTGTTCTGCTAGTAATCCTTATTTGTGGCATCCAAAATAGTTTTTGATTGAATGTTAGGTTAGCTAAACAGATTATCTACAGTAGTTAAAATACCAACAAAAAATTACTTTTTACTGAAGAATGGATTCACTTGCAACGGATTCTCCCTCTCTTTTATAGGTTGTAATATCAGACATCTAAACTGATATTGTCAGAAAAACAACACTCACTTAATACACTCTTGCAAAAGTAGTGCACCTTTTCCTCGAAAATATAAATATAAATCTTTTAAAATATACTAACTTCTGCATCTCTCACAGGTTCGTAACAAAACCAAGCTTCTGTCAAATCCATGAATCCGTTCATAAAATTACCATACAAGACAAATCTCTTCAACCCTCAAATTCAACACTGTCTCCAAAACCTGTTCTGTTTAACGGCAAGTGTGAGCAAAAACAGGACCAAGTTTCTACAACTACTGATAGTGCTTATTCAGCTCTTTCAATACAAAAGACAGAAGTGGCATAAATTCAATCATTTATTCATTTTCTTATCCGCTTATCAAAGTTAGGGTTGCGGATGATGCCAATGTTTAACTGGCAACACAGAGCACAAAGCAGGAACAACACCAGCCAGGGTTCCTATCCATTGTACTGGAGAATTGGAAACACCAATTAACCAGAACACAATTTAATTGCTCTAGGTTTTTCCAATTGCAGGTGTCCATTTAAAAGTATGGAACTAATATGCCCTTGGTCTTTACAGGGTTAACTTCCTGAAAGTCTGATTTTTTCCCCAATTGTTAGATCATCCTTTCTGGATATTTTATAAATGTATTGCATTATTGCTAATTACCACATTCATAATATTGCATTATATTCTTTTGATAAGAACTAAGAGCTCCCTGTTCTTGCGAAACCTAGAAACTCTATCAATGGACCTGCTTTCAAATGCAACCACCCGGACAACATAACAGGCATTTGATTTACTTATTGCATTGCTGTGTGTCACTTACCAATAGCAAATGCTACCCTACCCTCCAAAAGTGTTGATACAGTGAGGCTAATCCTATTATTATTGCTGTGGGTTGAAAACATCTGGCATTAAAAAAGGAATATGAGACAAAAGATCAACATTTCAGTTTTGATTTGGAGGTACTTATATATGGATCTGATACACTGCTCAGAAGACATTTTTCTTCTGAGAAAGTATTGTTGCAACATTTGAATGTGAGCTGTGGATACACCTTGTTGCCCAGGTGTGTCCTCTTACATAGATTATTCAAACAATAAATTACGCTCAGTGTCTATGCTCAGTTTCAGATTTGGCTTGTGACTGTGTAGACTGTGAATTTATAGTTAGGGGAATAACCAACATGAAAATCAAAGAGCTGTTTATGGGTGAAAAACAGGAAATTGTGAGCCATTACAGAAATACTGGTCATGGCCAGTACAAACATTTTAAATGTTTTAGTAACAGACGTTGAACCAGTAGACCAAGGAAAACCACAGTAGTTGAAATTGATAGAGTTTAAGTTGATACAGATACAAGCTCATCTGTGAAATACAATAGAAGTAATGTAATGGTGTGGGCTTACATGGCTTCTTCGGGGACGAGCTCATTAATCTTCATTGATGATGTCATGCATGATGGCGGTAGTACAATGAACTCAGAAGTCCGAAACATTTTGTCAGTCAAATGAAAGAAAGATGCAAACAAACTGATTGGGAGATCAATTATTATGCAGGAAGATAATGGTCCTAAACACACTGCCAAAAGTACAAAGGAGTTAATCAGGGGCAAGAGGTGGAAGGTTTTACAGTGTATCACAAAAGTGAGTACACCTCTCACATTTCTGTAGATATTTAAGTATATTTTTTATAGGACAGCACTGACAAAATGACACTTGGACTCAATGAAAAGTAGTCTGGCTGCAGCTTATACAACAGTGTAAATTTATTCTTCCCTCAAAATAACTCAATATACAGCCATTACTGTCTAAACCACTAGCAATGAAAGTGTGTACACCCCTTAGTGAAAGTTCCTGAAGTGCCAATATTTTGTGTACCTACCATCACTTTCCAGAACGGTCTTAACTCTCCTGTGCATGGAGTTTGCCAGTGCTTCACAGGTTGCCACTGGAATGCTTTTCCACTCCTCCATGATGGTTTCACGGAGCTCGTGGATATTCGAGACTTTGTGCTCCTGCACCTTCCACTTGAGGATGCCCCAAAGATGTTCTATTGGGTTATGGTCTGGAGACATGCTTGGCCAGTCCATCACTTTTACCCTCAGCCTCTTCAATAAAGAAGTGGTCATCTTAGAGGCGTGTTTGGGGTCATTACCATGCTGGAACACTGCCCTGCGACCATCATGCTCTGCTTCAGTATTTCACAGTACATATTCGAGTTCATGTGTCCCTCAATGAAACATAACTCCCGAAGACCTGCTGCATTCATGCAGCCCCACACCATGGCATTTCCACCACCATGCTTGACTGTAGGCATGACAAACTTATCTTTGTACTCCTCACCTGACTGCCACCACACATGCTTGTGACCATCTGAAGCAAACAAATTAAGCTTGGTTTCATCGGACCATAGGACATGGTTCCAGTAATCCAGTAATATCCTTTGTTGACATGCCTTGAGCAAACTGTTTGCAGGTTTTCTTGTGTACAGACATCAGAAGATGCTTCCTTCTGTAGTGACAGTCACAGTTTGTGGTGACAGGCCAATCTGATGTAGTGTGTGGAGTATGGTCTGAGCACCGACAGACTGACACTCACTTCTTCAATCTCTGCAGCAATGCTGACAGGACCCCTGCGCCTATCTTTCAAAGACAGCATTTGGATGTGCCGCTGAGCACCTGCACTCAGCTTCTTTTGATGACTAACATGAGGTCTGTTCTGAGTGGACCCTGCTCTTTTAATATGCTGGATGATCTTGGCCACTGTGCTGCAGCTCAGGGTGTTGGCACCCAGAAGAAGGCTATCTTCTTGTAGCCTTGGACATCTTCATGTAGCACGACAATTTTAAGATCATCAGAAAGTGCTTTGCAATGAGGTGCCATTTTGGAACTTTCAGTGACCAGTATGAGACTGTACTACAAAATTTAATACACCTGCTCCCTATGTTCACCTGAGACCTAGTAACACTAACAAATAACATGACATTTTAGAGGGAAAATGACAAGCAGTGCTCAATTTGGACATTTAGGGGTGTAGTCTCTATGTACTCACTTTTGTTGCTGGTGGTTTAGACAGAGGGAAGAATTAAGTTATACTGTTATATAAGCTGCACACAGACTACAGAAGTGTCATTTTATCAGTGTTGTCCTATAAAAAGGTATACTTAAACATCTGCATTTGAGGGGTGCACTCACTTTTGTGATACACTGTATATTGGTTTAATCAATTTCCAGACTTAAACCCTATAACGCATGCATTTTACCTGCTAAGGAGAAGACTGAAGGCAGTAACCCCCCAAACAAACATCAACTGAAAGAGGCTTCCGTGAAAGCCTGGAAAAACATTGCAAAAAATAATGCAAAAGTTTAGCCACAGGCAGTTCTTGCAAGCAAAAGATTTACAACTAAATATTAAGACTCATTCAGTTTAATCCATTTTAAGTTGCTTGGTTCTAATACTTTTGCTCACAAGAAAAATGGATGAACTGTATATCAGATACAGATGTAAATATCTAAAAAAAATGTTGATCTTTTGTTTGATATTCATCTTTTAACGTCAAACCCAGGACTGGCTTCACTGTTCCAATACTTTTGGAGGGGAGTATATGTATAACAATGTAAACACAGCTGTAGCTCCACACTCCATACAGTTCTTTCTTTTTGTTTCTAACTTTCCTTTTCAAGTATTTATTATAATGTTAGAAAACTTGGAAAAGCATGGGAATCTGTGTCTGGTTCTTAAGCACATGATTCTCTGCGTGTTCAAACTCTGGATTATAAAAGGTTCTGCCTGTACAGTATTTAATGAGATAAAGTGGTAGTTGATTTGTATCTCAAATGAGATTTAATTTTGTGCTTCCATAAGTTTAATATTTTCCATATATCTTTTGTATGTCCTTTGCCATTTATGTCTGCTAGATAGAGTTAGAATTTGCTTGTTTCACCTACTTTGCAATGCACGATTTCACAAAAGAGTACACATTTCTGCAATTCCTCACCTTCAAATATTAAAGTTGACAGTAGTAATCAGGGTACTTATTTATGCCTAACCTCGTCTCCACGTAGAAATTACCCATGTTAACAAGAAGCTGAGACTGGCCAAGTGGGCTTCTTACTAAGTAGTATAAAGGGCTTGCCTCCCTGGGGTTAGTGTTGCTATGCTCAGCACATCAAGCTTTCCTTTAGCATACAACCCAATTGAGCATTATAAGAAAACCTGGTGAAATACCAATGGCAAGTTTCTGTATTTGTTGCTGTGAAGCAATTGTACTGAAATGAACCATTATTTGGTAGAATGATTTGTGTGCCTAGGGTCATTATCTTGATGCATGACTGACCTTCTCTTGAGATTCAGTTCATGGGCAGATATCCTGACATTTTCCTTTAGAATTCTCTGATATAATTCAGAATTCATTGTTCCATCACTACCACCACCATGTTTCACAGTTGAGATAAGGACCTTATGCAGGAATGCAGTGTTTTCCTTTCCCCAAACAACGATTTTCATCTAAACCAAAAAATTCTATTTTGTATTCATCCAAATAACCCTCTGGCTTGTTCACGTGATCTTTAGCAAACTGTCGATAAGCAGCAATGTTCTTTTTGGAGAGCAGTGGCTTTCTCCTTGCCACCCCACCATTGTTGTTTAGTTTTCTCCTGGTGGTGGACTCATTAACATTAACATTAGCCAATGTGAGAGAGGTCTTCAGTTGCTTAGAAGTTACCCTGAGGTCCTTCGTGAGCTTGACGACTATTACACACCTTGCTCTTGGAGTGATCTCTGTTGGTCGACCTCTCATAACGAGGGTAACATTTCCCAGCCTGATGAGCATCAACAACTTTTTTCTGAGGTCCTCAGAAATCTTCTTTGTTCGTGCCATGACACACTTCCACAAACGTGCTTTGAAGAGCAGAATTTGATAGATCCCTGTTTTTTGGCTGCCCACTCACACCTGATTGTCATCCCATTGATTAAAAAACACCTGTCTCTAATTTCACCTTCAAATGAAATGCTAATTCTAGAGGTTCACATACTTTTGCCACAAATATGTAAAATTTGATCATTTTCCTCAATAAACAAATGACAAAGTATAATCTTTTTGTCTCATTTGTTTAACTGAGCGATCTTTATCTACCTTTAGGACCTATGATGTGTAAATCTGATGATGTTTTAGGTCATATTTATGCAGAAATACAGAACATGTTAAAGGGTTCACAGACATTTGAGCACCACTGTACATCCACAACTTTTCTATTGGCCTGAAGTTTTAAGCATTAACCATTCTTTTGTAGATTTGTTATGACTGGGATAGGTGAATTCAGCTGTGGTGTGCCAGCCCAAACGAGTAGGATTGGCATAAACTAGGAATGTTGTAAATAGAATTTACAGGCTGTAGTTGTGTAACTTAATGAACTGAACCTGATACACTCAAAGTGAGCGCTTACACCTTTTAATATGTGATTCTTGCCTCTGCAAAACAATGACACATGGCCAGAGGGCGAGTCACCATGAGTGAAACTCAAAACTTGGGCTGCTGGTGTGGCTCAGTAGCATCCTATCAGATCAAAAGAGATAAAAATGCACTAACATAATAAAAACTAGGAAGCCCTAGTAAGGCAACAAGAGCTTGCTTAGTTAAACAGCATGTCAAGAAATAGGTATTTCAATGATCGTTATAAAATGTAACAAGCTGAAGCTGTTTTTGGCTTATTTTTGAATTGACAGTCAACCAGTTGTTCTGTCTTGAGGCTGATTGACTTGATTGACTCGTGTTGGTTGTAGGACCGCCTTGACTCTTGGCACTAGGGGGAATTATCCTGTCTCTAATAAGTAATTTTATTCTAGTGTTTGTTGTCTTGTTGTTGTCCAGATGGAGAACAAATGACTGAACATTGACACATTATTCAACTAATGTTGCTATTTTGTTCTATTTTGGCCCATATTTTTATATCTTTTTCATATCTTTTTATCTATTTATATATTTTTTATCTAACCACTAATCCTTAAAGTTCATATATAATATATAATATAATTATAATATAATATAATTAAAATATAATATAATAATATAAAATATAATCCTATAAAGTTCAAATACTTTTGCCTCTCCAGATATGTAATACAGAATCACTTTCTTTAATAAATAGATAACAAAGTACAACCCCAAATAAGAAAAAAAGTTATAGTATATAGTATATAATAAGTACAGTGTACTTTCAGGTACCTTAAATCATTTAATGACATTACGCATTGTAGAAGAAGAAACATGCAAATCCTTTACAGACTTTCTATACCCTCTGTTTGACAATATGAATATGTTTATATTATATTTATACAGCAATTTACAGTAAATAATTCTAAAACACTGTGTTATGGTTCACACCCACTTTGTTATGGCGGAGGGGGTGGACCCAAGGATGTGAGATACGGGGAACGACCGACGTATATGCAAAAACGGGGATAATTTTTTGCTCATTTAATACCATGACACACCACTGCTCTATCCAGGACTACAGCACAATGGTGGCACCACTTACCCAACTAACCTGCACAAAGATCAACTTCAAGTGGACCCCCAAAGCCGACAGGGCCTTCCTGTAACCCAAGGGACGGTTCACTTCTGTGCCAGTCCTCACCCAGCCTGGTCCCAGTCGGTAGTTAAACATGGATTTTGATTTGGATGTCTTGGACTCTGGCGTGGGTGCCGTACTGTCCCAACACGTAGCCCCCTACTGGCCTCCTGCTCTCACTCAAAGTGTTTGACCAAGTGTTCAACGTTCATGGTATACCATCAAGGAACCCACCAAGTGGAGCTCCCAGTTGACCTGGGTGGAATATGTATTAGTTTAAATTCTCCATAGTGATGCATGTGTGTTGTGTTTGCTTCAATAGCGATCTATTTGCCCTGGTTCTGATGAGACCACTTCTCTGTTCCTTTGCATACCTGATTCTGGTTTCATCACATCACCATCATACCATATTCTGCCGATGCAGACCTCCAGAAATCATCAGATCATATGTTTATGATTCCTTTCTCTGTACTTTAGCACTAAAGTGTTAGCTATAGCTGCCGAACTTCATAGCCCTTACCTATTCCATTGCTTCATTCAGCTTCCATGCTGTTCTGTTCTATATTCCGTATATTCATTTTGTGTTTCTCTTTTCCTTCTAGTCTCTGAATCATTTTCCTTGTGCCTCTGCCTGCAGTCCAGATCCACCTCTTCTTGATTGAACCTGGCTATCAAAATACAAGCTATACACTCGTCACGTTGCCACCACCTTCCCTGCTCTTCTCACCTGCCACCATTTACCTCAGTTGCCTTCTGGGACTCAACCTATTGTTTGTTTCACTCCATTTGCACTATTCAGTTTGTTAATTACTGTGTTTATAATAAATCCTTTATTATCTAGTTGGTTGTCTGTCACTGGGTCATTGTGATTGGATTCCCATCCTATCTTACTTATTCTGGATAGAGGCCACGTGGGGATGGATAGTCTGGATGCCTATCCCTCAATCCCCTGGACAGATTATTGCTGTTATTTTATTTTAGTCATGCCAGGTTGAATACTGACAATTGTTGGAATGACTTACTGTACATTAGAATTTTATGGCAACTGTAGCTAAGTTCACATCTTTTTATCACTCATAATAAGTCTAATTCTCCAATATATTATTGTCACACACTGACTGCTTGATTAAGCACACCTTGTTTCTACACTAATTGATAATCATATCCACTTACCATGCAGATGTACTTTGTAGTTCTTCAATTATAGACTGTAATCCATCTGTTTTTCTACATACTTTTAGTCCACTGTTCTTTTCTCTAATGGTCAGGACCACCTAAGAACCAACACAGATCAGGTAAAATTACCATGATGGGTTATGGCACTGCAATGTTGTGTTGACATGTTTATATGTATTTTGATAGTATGATTCGATCAGACACTGGCAGCACTGCTGGAGTTTTTAAACACTGTTCACTCGCTGTGTACTCTATTAAACACATCCACTATATTGCACAACCTCATAAATGTAAAGTAATATACAGCAGAGCATGGTCTGGAGCATGGTCCAGTGTGCTGGGTCGAATAGAAACAGCAAGTGTAAAATTTTCTGCAGTAGAATCATCAGTCTTCTGCACATGAGCATTATAACTCCAGCTCCAGGCCCTGGGTGGCATCAAACTGGGTAGCATCGACCTATGTTTCCATCTTGTCAGTGGGTGAGGAAAATACTGAGACTGTAGCTGGAGTGTGAGAGAGATGGCGTGTCATGCTGATATAGATGTATGGTGAGGCTGGTGGGACTGTTGGAGACTCCCCTCATGTCTCAGCCTGCCAGGTTCATTTGTAGTTTGTAGATCCTCTCACAGCCCTTGCTGTAGTCCACTGAAAAACGAGATGCCTGTGAGACAGGATATTGTGCGTGCACAAGTTTTCTCACTAGCTCAAGGCAAGCAGGTCAGTTAACTTTTATAGCCATGAGGTAGTTGATAGATAAGTATGTGTCTTATTTGAAGTTCACGTAAAAGTTTATTCGGGGTTTAAAAACAATTACCTTCTGTGAGGTTTTTACGACTAAATAGTCGTTTGTTTTATTTCATTGAAAGCAGTGAACCGAGCATGGGTGAAGCATCAATTTGTGCTTTGAGTCTGGCACATGCTTGGGTTTCACATGAAAAGAGTAAGTATTAGGGTATTTATGAATGTAGTAGGGTCAGTGGTATGATGCTTTAGGAAGTTTTTTTCTTTTTTTCTTTTGTATTTTAGCCTCTACCGTATTATGGTCCACTTGTGCACTGTATACTGGAACTGAATAAGGGTTTTTTTGGTTGGCTATCAGCTGCCGGTTATACCTGTGTTTTGTGTGAGTGGGTTCTTTTTGTTACCCAGATTTGAAAACAGGTCACTACTGTAAAGCTGTTTCTTTTTTTGGTTCTCATTTTTAACCTCTAACTGCCGCTGGTGGGTTAGGGTCAGCATCTCAATGTTTTCAGTTATCCTTTGATATATATATATATATATATATATATATATATATATATATATATATATATATATATATATAT
>JAUZST010011694.1:0-11781 GCA_034779995.1 Parotocinclus haroldoi
ACACACACACACACACACACACACACACACACACACACACACACACACACACACACACACACACATACATTTCATTATATTAAAAACGTACTAAACAAATACTGAATTAAAACACAGGACTGGATCACATTTGCCATATTTCACATGTGATCCATTGCTGTTTTTATGTTGTGACTGTGTGTGATGTTATTTGACACTGAAGGCCAATCCTGCCATGCCTGTGACATTTATTATTACATTATTTGAGTTTAAGCTTTGAGAGGGTCAGATGAGGGTGTCTTTACTGGATCACTGCGTAGTGGTAATAGCATTGATACTGGTGATAGTAATGGAAAAATGGCTCTATTTATGTGTGAGAACCTCACATGTTCTACATGTATGACATCCAGTTTAAATGTACGTTTAGGTATTTGACATGTTTTCTTATTCAGAGCATATTACTAATTAATATTCTAGAAGGCAGCAAATCCAAGGTGCAAGCTCTTCCTAGAACAGTCTCTAGAGCAGTGGTTCCAGACTTTTCCTGCATTCCCCCCTTTTGTAGATAAGAATATTGTTTGACCCCAAAACTCTCTCTCTCTCGCGCACGCACGCGCGCACACGCACACATACACACACACTCACTCTCTCATTTACAGTTAAAACATGTATTAATTCAGTTCTTGAAAGCGAATATTCACTGCATACTACATAAATACAAACAGTATAGAGATAATATACAGCAATACTCAAAAAGCACTGTGCTTAATGTACTATACCTCAATAATGACACAAAAATAAAATCTTGCTAATTTCCATGTCCATGTTCTATAATAGTGTTTTGGATTTTACATCTAATAGTATTAACTCTTCATTCTTTGTGTATAATGTCATAGAGTTTTTATTTTAGTTTGTTTCTTTTTGCTAGATGACTGTGTGGAAACCACACTTCCTTTTCAAGAAGGAACAGGTTATATAAGCATTTTTTATGGACTTGTTTTTATGGTTTCCATGGATATTATGCCATTAGTTCCACAAAACGTAACCAAGTAAATTTCATATTTAGACAGTCATAATATTAAAGAGACTGAGTAAATTAACAGAGGTTTTAAGTTGAATAACTGGAGAATATGGAGAATTGGAGAATAATATCAGTGATGCACAAGAAAATGTGTGTTAAAAGAAATGAAACAACATCTCTGGGTTAAATTTATTCTGGACTATTAACTTGATATAGATGTTACACTGTACAAGTGAAACTATGTCTGTGTCTGAGACAATATTACGTTCAACACTAAAGTTAAACTAACACTGTAAATCTGAATGCATGACATTACATAATTTATTCCTCCATAAAAATTGCACGTGCTTGTTGTTTGTAAATATGTATATCTGTATGTATGTACAGTCATGGCCAAATTTAGGTTTTCACAAAGTTTTCAGCCTCATTTTTTATGGTTGAAACTCTAGATGATAGCGAGTGATCAGATTAATTGCAAATTCCTTCCCTGCAAGGAAAATTACCTTACCTGCATTCAAGCCACTGTATTTCAGCCCAAAAAATAGCCTGTTAACAAATTTTCAGTGATGATCTTCTTAGCTCGGGAGAAAAGGTTATTGAGGACAAGCCAGCTGATATCACTCTGTCATGCTGATTAGAAGAGCAGACTGGTTGCTTTAATATGATAGTGGTGCTTAATGTTTTTTTTCTTCTGTTATCCATGGTTACCTCCAAGGAAACACGTCCAGTCATCATTACATTGCATAATTGCTTGTAGATAGAAGATAGAAGCCCGATCATCCATTTATTGACTCGTCAAGAACTTCAATATGGAGTGGTTGAATTGCGGTGAAGTAGGCTTTAGGGTGCCCAGGAAAGTCAAGCAAGCATCAGGACTGTCTCCTAAATACACATCTATAAGTTTAAGTCACCGGCAGTGCATAGCTTACTTAAGGATGGCAGAGGGCAGGTGTGAGTGCCTCCGAATGCACAGAGGTACGAAGACTGGAGGAGGATGGCTTGGTTTCAAGATCAGAAAAGAAGATACTTCTCTCCAATAATAAAACATCAAGGGTCTGAAATTCTGCATGAAGTATAGGGATTGGACTGCAGACCACTGATATTATATGAAAATTATTTTCTCTGATAAAGCTACTTTGATATTGTTTTGAACATCTGAAAAAAATGATTGTCAAGAGAAAAAAAGTGTTAGTGCTACCATGAGTCCTGTGTCATGTCAATAGTGAAGCATACTGGGGCCATTAATGTGTGAAGTTGCTGCTTATCCAGGGGTTCTCTCAAAGTTTTGCCTAAGAACATGAAAATGTCCCTTGCTACTCAATCATGATAATTGAGTTTCCATCTCATTTGCATAATCAAACAACTTACTTTGACTCTTCATTTGCTTTTCTGATGATCTTGTTGAATAATCTTTTTGAGCAGTGTATATACAAAGAGGTAGTTTTAGATTTTTATTTTTCCTGACCATGGTATGAGAAGGGCCTCTATACAATATAAATTTTACTTTCCCCAGATAGAAATGTCAGATAGCTGCAAAACTTGGCGTGTAGTTACATCTCAGACAGATACATAAATGATTACAAGTGTGGTATGAGTAGACTAGACATTGGGTCTTACTACAAAGCCGTTCTGACCCAGCTGTTAAGAGGTGTTGGGAGCAGTGGTTCCATGATGGCACGCACACATAGAAAACAGGCTCTGGTTGACCCAACCAGACCACCAATAGAGAGGATCATTTGATCAGCCGACAAGCACAAAAAGCTCCCACAGTTTCATTGTCCACCATCTAAACACAGGTGGCACCTTCACTACACACCCATGTCTCCTTTTTAGCTACAAATCCAGGTTCTGTTTGGGACTCGACGACAGCCAGATTTAAGTATGGGGGTCTTGTGGTAAGCACTTGAATCCTCCCTTATCATTGGACCAACACACTGCCCCAACTGCTGGTGTAATTTATAGGCCCATCTGCAATATGTGTTTACAAATGCATACCATATGAAACCTGTTTGGCTCCAATGCAGAGCTGTAGCTTGTACCCAGTACTCCAGTCTCTCGTATCTTGTATCTTGTATCCAGGGTAAAGGCGGCCTTAGAGAGTATTAGAGCCTCCTTTCCCAGTAAATTATTTTACTGTAATTTTGTAACAACTTAATCAAATACATCATTACATTCATGTACACTCAGTAGCAAAACGATTCCAATAATGCTATATTGATCTTTTGTCAATGAGCGTACATACTGTATCTATAGTAAATACACTGTACAATACACATATTTCCTTTCATTGCCATTGCATTACTACAGCTGAACAATACAAACCCTACACATAACCATAAACATATGTTATTTTATGTAAGTAATGTTTTTAAAGAAAACCTATTTTTAAATGCATAGCTACAGCATATTAATTCACCTAACTGAAATTACTAAGACTGAAAATGTTAATTTGAACTTAAACCTGGAATGAAAAATTAACAAAAAATGAATTTTGATCAAAAATTAAAACAATTGTAATAGCACTGTATGATGTATTTCACTTTCTTAGTTAGGTATTTTATAAACATGCTATTTGGCACATGCTGTTAAGTCATCACCTTTCCAGCCCCAACCCCCGACCCTGACACACACACACACACAGACAGACAGTTCACTATAACTATATTTTGAGGATCTTCAAGCAGCTGTTTATTATAAATACAGTACCACCACCAGTGCCTCACTTCGACAAGGTCCTGGGTTCAATCTGAGGATGGAGCGGCCTGGGTACTTTCTGTGTGGAGTATGCATGTCCTCACCACGTCTGCGTGGATTTACTCCGGGTACTCCAGTTTTATCCCACAGTCCAAAGATGTGTGTGCTGGGTTAATTGGTGTCTCTAAATTGGCCCTTAATGTGTGACTGTGATCATGACTGTACGTGCGTGTCCTATGATAGATTGGCACCCTGTCTAGGGTTGTTCCTGCCCTTTTGGAAATATCGCTGCACTTGAAAAATCTTGCATTTGTTCAAGTGCAGCGATATTTCCATTATCCATTCATTATGTTCCACTTAATCCACATGGGGTTTCTGGCCAGCCATTGCCCACCTGGCGCAAGGACAGGAACAACCCTAGACAGTAGCAAAAAAATTTCTACTGACCATATTTTGCAGTCAGGCTCTTAACTGATTTCACAGTTTGTGGTTTGGTAGGTATTAAGAGATCCAAATTGAAGTGCATAAGGACTATGTAGTGGTATGCACTATCTCTAAGTGAGATGTACATAATGCCCTTTAATTTGATCCTACTCTGATTGTGTGACGTCTGTCCTACGCACCATTACATAAACTAGCCCACACAATACCTGTACAACTTTAAGTCTGACCCTGAAATTACTCGTACTGAAATGTGTGAAATCTCATATAGGCTATATGTGGAAAAAAACGTAATTTAAATTCACACTCCAACTGAATGTAATTGAGAAACCACTATGCTACTTAGAAATGGAGGTGGGGGCCTAAAGACGAATTTAATGAACAAATGAAAAACTTGGTCACTATGTGGATATGTTAAAAATACGCCTCCGCAAGCGTTATTCGCTTTGTGGTGACGTCACACCTGCGCCCCACCGCAGAGAGAGAGAGAGAGAGAGAGAGCGAGCGAGCGAGAGAGAGAGCGCTCCACACCGCCCCCGGTTTAGATCAGACTCACTTATCCTGCTCCGCCAGTCAGTCTCTCAAATCGAACGGAGAGAGCGAGCGCAAACATCATCTCCTGCGTAACTGCCATGGCCTCCATCTAACACTTCGTACCAGTTTCACAGAGAACAGCGGCGGAGCGGATAGACCCTTGGAAGGCGATATTGCGTCTTATGAGACAAGACTAAACCTCAAGGAGGAGCAGAGCGAGATCTATACAGACGCAGGTCCGATATCTCTTTATAAAAGCCCCTAAGCAGGAATAATGAGGACCATCTGGATGTTGCTCACGCTTTCGGCACTTTGCTTTCTGGGAGAAACGGTAAGTTTGATAGCCAGAAACAATTCGTCCTGGATATGTAGAACTTGCTCACAATATTTAAAAGTATTTTTAAATGGTCTATAGACATTTAACACTATTTTGCTCGCTATCATATAGTTTCTGCGTTTTCTGATTACTCGAGGAAAACTTTCTGTTTTTTTTCACTTTTTCAGTGCCGAACTGTTGTGAAGAAACGTGTCGTTTTGTTATTCCACCTAAATTATGCAGCACTATTTCTAACAGGCAGAGTTAATCATGGAGATGTTCATTGGTGAGGATGCAGTGATTTCACATATTTTCGTCATACCTCAGTCCAGATGTTTTCTTCTTTGTCGTTAGTGAACTGGACACAGTCCAACTGGCAGAGAAGTTGAGTTTTATAACGAGTCTGAAGGAGTATTGTGAAGGAAGTGAACAAATTCTTGAGATAATAAGATGACGTTGGCTAGGATAAGCTTTAGTCACAAGAGAGAAATCTTTAAAGGAACCAAACTCCTATGGGGAACCCATCCACTTGTGTGTGAGACTGGACAACTGGATTGACTAGAAATTCAAGTTTAGTTATGTGGTCTCCTTGGGATTCCTGTAATGTCAGACCCTTACAATTAACCTCACATTAGAATGTACGGCCTCCTTGGTGACTTCGTGATGAAAACAACCAGTGCCATTAGTGCTTCAGTTTGGTGTAGTAGAAAGTTTCAGCCAAAGCTTTGAAATGTCTATCTGCTCATTTCTGTACAGTGTAACACAAGTGTTGCCCCAATAGGGCTGGAAAAAATGGGCTTTCAGTAATATCACAATATTTTTGGCTATAATATAGACAATAGACTGACCAGAAAATGTATTAGGTACACCTGTTCAACTGTTTGTTAACTCAAATATGAAGCAAATATCTAAATAGCAGCAACTCGGTGCATGTAGCCATGTAGGCCATGACCTCTTAGAAGAGTGTCAGAATGAGGAAGAAGGACAGCCATTTCTAGGATTTACAGAGAATAATCCAAAAATGAGAAATTATCAATCAATTAAAAATCAATTGAGTCGCAGTTCTCTTGGTGAAAATGTTTATTGATTACAGTAAGCCAGACATTCATGATAATTCTAGAAGGTAGAAAACGGAAACAATACTGGAATGCACTGCATAACCTTTTCGTTTTATACAACAAACATTCGCATATACTATCCTTATCTGATTAGGTCATTTTTATTATTAAGGTCATTATCCTGCTTAAACCATATATTAACTTGACAGATACATTAGCTGTTGTAATACAGCTGTTTTAGTGGAACACCTGGCAGCACAGCTTCTGGTGCAGAAAGTTTTATGAAACACAAAATTCTGTTTAACATGTGCCGTCCGCATGAGCAGACTGAATGGTGAGAAATGCCTGGCTGGCACTGGATTCCTTGTAAGCACTGAGATGATGAGCAGGCCCTTTCACTCAGGTGAATTACGTGCAATTCACAATGCGAGAATAGCTATCTTGGGTATATCTTTATGATATTAAATCATTAAATGGATGATAAACTACCGGTATGTAGTATCTTGACTATTTATCAATAACCAATACACTACGGTATCCCAAGTAGTGAAATATATAATATGGTGTTTGGACAAAATCCAGATCATATAACTAGTAATTACACACATTTATTTTAATAATTTTAATATGAAATCATATAGTGTTCAAATTTTGAAATCACAAGAAAACTAGTAAAAAGTATAGAAATTTTAATCACACATCAAAGAATCATCCACTTGCAGTAATTACAGCTTTGCATATAGCTTTAGAATGGTCAGTGCACATTAGTCAATTGTCACACATGAAAATTAAATAAATTACATATTTTTCAGTTTATTAGTTTTAATTAAATGATACTATTATTAAATAAAGTTATTAATCCCGATCCCCATCTAGGCTTGCAAGATTTTGGCCTTGGCAAATATGGACAACATTGATTACGTAAGCACATATTTAATTTTCAACATTCATAGATCATAAACACTTTTGTGACAGTGACAGTGACAGTACTTGTTATATCAATGGCCATTTTAGCATAATTAAATGCTTCTACAAATGGAACTTTACCCTACACACAAACTTAATAGTGTATTCCCTGTCCAAAAATCGTTGAATGTGGTTGAAAGTGTTTCTAGTCTTTGTGAACCTGTGCCTTCCACAGCCTCATTTTTTTGTTCTTGGCTGACAGAATTAGAACCTGATGTGTTCTTCTGCTGTTGTAGCCCATCCACATCAAGACTCAATGTATTGTGTATTCTGAAGTGCTTCCTGTGTACCGCACTTGTACAAGCTGAGTATTTTCATCCACAGAGACTGTTGTGCATGCACATCACATGAGACAAACTGTTATATAAAACCTTAAGTCAGCCCATCTGGCACCAACAATCATGGCATAATTGAAATCACGCTTTTCCTTTAGTCTAATATAGGGCTGGACCGAAAACCATTTTTTGAGCTTTGGATACTCATATGATTAGTAGTTAATATTTGAAGCTTTTTTTTAAAATCAAAGCTATGAACACAGTTTCCCAGTGCCCAGTTGTACGGTGATTAGCGTCTTGCTAATGATGCTAGCACTTGTTACCACGGTAACCAGTCCAGTGAACATGCATTAAGTCGTTATTGCTTACCTGTTTTTGATGCTGTGCTAACTTCGATAGCGAATCTAGTGTTTTTTATTTAATTAAAACCCTTATAAAGTGTTGTCCTTGGTTCTAGTGTCTGTGTCCTAAATAAAGTATTTTGTTTTCGACTGTTTAATTTTAAGGAAATGCCTATTGTAACCAATTCTATGGCTCATTGCATGACTGCTACGCTTTTTGTTATTTTAATAATTATATTTGTATTATATTAGTTTATAATGTATATAGTACATGATCACGAAATGCTGATAGGCTTATATGTATTCAGTCACAAGAGGTGGCTGGTTCAAATCCCATGTAAATTGTTTTTATTTTTTCATTTGTTTTTTTATTCTGAGTTTGAATAATTTTTGTCCCTGACAAGCACATGCAAATATTGTGTGGTATTGAGTTGCTTATAAAAACGTACGGCAAGCAAGAACAGGCTATTTAGTTAGCTAGGTAAGTTAAACATAACAGAAAATCATCGTCTACTCCACAGTATGAAAACATCAACTCCAGAATGCTTCTTCTGCCATTTTACATTCAGTTAATGTAAAAGTGCCATCTCTAGGTACAAAGTGTTAATACAGCAGCTATTAAACACATCATAATGGAGGTAAGAAGAGAATTATCGTACGGTGTCAAAATTCAGACTACAGTTTCAACTGAATTGTATTTCTATGTATTATTTATATAGTTAAAATAGCTATTTTTTGAAGGTACTTTAAGCAGAACTAAGGCATTTAACTGTATTTTCAGATAATTGTATTCATTTTTACAAACACGTGTAAAAATTGAGACCACACAACATGGTTTGTATTAGGGCTGTGCAGTTAGTGAAAATTAATCAAAACCAGCATTCAGAACCTTTAACCTGCGTAATCTTGCCCATGTCAGTTATTTCTGTTTTATCTAAATTCTGTTGATTTCCCCGCTGTGAATGTTTATATACTACACACTTAAAAACATACTACTAAATATTTGGCCTTAGTCCTGTTTTTCCAGCCCATTCAGTCAACAACAAGAAGAATTGAAATATAGGAACTTCCACTAAATATAATAATAATATATAAAATAAATAATAATATAATAATATACAAAATAAAAATGTGTTGTTCGGACACACATTTCAAGACAATTTCAGTTTCAAAACAAAATCTGATCTAAACACTGTAGAAAAGGTTTGAGCAATCAACAGTAATAGCTCCAATCTATTTCAACATTTTAACCCCTTAACGTTACAGAATAAAAACAGTGCATAGCTCAAAAACAGCATTTACAACGACAATTCTGCACGATATGAAAACGGTATAAAAAGGTGGAAAGAAATAATGGATGCATTTTCCTACTGTAATGTGAAGGATATTAGCTATGGTGGAGCATAGTGGGTTTGAGCACTGTTAAAATTGTACACGGCAATATTTAAAATGTTGTATGTTTGCAATAAAAGCACATTAATTGATTTCTACGTTTTAGGAAATGTGCTTTTTTTCATAAGAAATTTTCATTTCAGTTAATGTGCTATAAATTCGACTGGACAGAGACATTCAATAATTAACTTTAAATAGTTGTATGTGTTTACTTCTCCTGTGATATTAAAATTACGACAATATGCACTCGTATTACAAAAAAAAATGGTCCAACTTTAAAAGTTGAAAATATTGACAGTACAAATCATAATCATGGTAAAATATTTGATTAAAAATAAACATTTTATTTGTGCCATATCACCCAGCACCCAGTTTGTATCTTTTGTATTATTATGCTTTAGATTTGTTTCTGTACCCAAGTGGATGATTGCGTTAATACCCTGACCTTTAACAAGTTGCGTCATGTCTTCTTGCTAATCATTTATGTTGAATAAATAGTCCCTTCAACATTCAAAAGAATATGCCCCACATTTACCCCCACAGTAAATATTCATGCACTGAAACCTGTATTTTGCTTTTTACTGTTTTTATCAGTTTTGTGTAGCTTTCATTTAAGGTTACAATTTGTGGAGGACACTGTGTGCTGTTGTGGGCCAGAAGAAATTGAAACTGTCGAAAAATGTGGATGTGAGCAAATTAGAAGTTGTTTAGTTTTGTTTCCCTCTGTTATAGTTACAGCAGACAATGTTTATGTCTCCATTTTAGATTAAACTTCCTTTCCTTACTACTGACTAATTCAGTTGAACTAGGCCAAAAGCTACTGGTGTGAAAGGTATTGAAGCAAATCTGCAAAATAACAATATAATTTTTACATGAACAGCAGAGAGCAACGCCATGCAGGTTAATCATCCAACTTTAAGAGAATGTTGCACAATACATTTTCAGGAAACACAAAATTTCCTTTCCCTGACAAATATTTGCATAATATTTAATGTGAAATTTGAACTCTATTGATTTGTTAGACTATTTGGAAAGTTCACCTCTACACCATAACAATTCAGATTTGCTGAACAACACATTCAATTAGATGTTTTAGTCAGAAAACCTTCTGTTGTTCATTCAAAACTATGAGCAAAACTCTTTTTCTACAACTAAATATGCAGATGATAGACATCATTTTAAGACTAGCTTTGTTTAATAAGTGTGGGCTTCGATCTCATCATCTGCATTATAGTGTGCCAGGTAATATCTGTTCAGTGCTTTCATGGCATCACAGTAAAAGCAAAGAACAAACAAATTTTGAAAGCAGTACATTATGAGTATTAAGATCTGGAACGCTAGAGATACCTATTCACACTTATCCTACTCTCTCTTATTTATTTAGGATAAGGGTAATTATTATCTTATTGTCTTATTATTCTCTTATTATCTCTTATTATTCCCTTATTTCTTATCCTGCACTATCAACTTAGCTGGAAATGGAGACGTATCAAGTGGCACAAGGCTCTTGCTCCTCCAGCCTCTTGGTTAGCTCAGCAAATGGAAAATTATTTAGGAATGTTTTTGGTACTGGTCAGCTTCGTGTGCAGTTTTAAGCAGAATTAGAATTTGAGCTTTTGGGAAGCAGACATGCTGTCTGCTTTGTGCGTTTGTCGAGCTCAAATCAGGTTCTTTACATAAAGAGTTTTATTGGAGTCAAATGAGTATGTAGCATTAATTCAGGAGTGAGAGCGAAGAAGGAAGTGTGAAAACAAGAAGCGATGGTCATTGTATAAACGAACCTAAATACAGTCTATTTGCAAGGTTGAGATACTTTGGCTCCTCAGTGGAAATAGGAAAAATGCAGTGAAAGCTTTATAAATTTGTAATAGGTAATGTGGTATTTGACAGCTTAATATGTGATTCTGGAGGCTATACAGGTTTTTCATAGAATAGCTGCACATTACTTTAGTCTGATTAGTTTTGTTTGGGTGTGCTGCTGTTTTCTGTCAAGAGTTGCTTATCTTTCCATAAGTTTTCCTGGCCACATTTTGCAAGCGTGTTGACACAGTAGAGCTGTGGACACAGAGTTGGGGGGGAAAATGCTGTCATGAGACTCTCCAAACCTCCACGAAGCCCTTATATGGATATATACAAAAGTATTTAGTCACCTCTTCAAAATGATTAAGCTCTGCAACACTCACAGACATAAGGGCAGCAGTGGAATTGCTTGTACTGCATACCCCAGTGACTCTCAATATGACACATTTATAGATTTCTACGTACAGCAGGTGAGTTAATCAACTTTCTGCCCTGCTCTCCATTTACCAACTTTGATTGAAAACTTAGCTGACTTGCACAAAACCTTGACCTCAATTCCATCAGCTACCCTGAAAATGCACTGGAATGCCAAAAGTGAAGCAGGGATTATTATCTAATACCAGAAGCCAAACCCTTATTCACAGTTCAAAAATCTAACAGAAAGCTCTTTTTAGAAGAACGAAGACTGTTAAAGCTGCAAAGGTTGGAGGCAAAAGCCCTACTAATACCCTTGTTTTTTATGTAATTGTTTGGGTGTACAAACAAACAATTGCCTATACTGTATCTACATCTTGTACTTTCAAATACAAACCATGGGCATTGATAGTGTGAAAGGGTAACAGACTTTCAAGCAGACTTTGGAATATGGTTGAGGAAACTTGTTACCATTCTGTTACGATAGGGTCCCCGGGAGATCTCGCGAGACCATTCCTAGTCTCGCTAAATCCCCAGGATCCCTATCTGG
>JAUZST010011695.1:0-36721 GCA_034779995.1 Parotocinclus haroldoi
GTGTGTGTGTGTGTGTGTGTGTGTGTGTGTGTGTGTGTGTGTGTGTGTGTGTGTGTGTGTTTGTGTGTGTGTGTGTGCCTTTGGCTTCCATTTTGCGCCATCATGGTTGGATTCCATCTTGCGGCTGTTATGCAAAATGGGCGGTCCCCAGCAACCTTTAACCAGATTAGGCTAATATAGAAAACTGATGAATGAACTAGATTTTGATGGATGGTAAAAAAGAACAATCCAGGAAAGAATGATCTGATGAGCAATGTTTGTGAAATGCATGGAAAAATAATTGAAATGTTTTAAATAATATAACTCAAAGAATACTGGGACGAGTTTGTACATTTCTCTCTCTCCGGTACATCATTAAATGATTCAAGGAATTGGGAGGAATTTCAGTGTGTACAGCTTAAGCCGTATGCCTGTGAGCTTCGATCCATCAGAAGTTGCCTTTAAGACCTGATTTTTCGGCAAGAGAATGCAAATCCACATGCTGCACACATTACAAGAAAAAGTGTATGTAACTTCAGTGTATGACTTTAATTAAGAAAGAGTAACTATGAGTTCTGGTCGAGAGCGGAATAAAATTTCCCCATATGAAGTAACGGATATGTTATTATTAGTATTTCAAAATCAAATATCCCCTAATTTTTGTGAGCAGTATAGTATTTAATGAATGATTAAATGCATGAATAAAGCAAAGGAATGTAATTTAATTAATACAATCAATCAAATAAGTAAGTGATATAGAAACACAAGATAATTGAAAATAATGCAAAACTTTATAGCCATTGATGCAAACACAATGTTTTGAAGCAGTGACACAAAGACTAAGAGGGTCTGAAAATATCACATAATAAAATATAATATTAATAATATAATATAATAGATATAATAGTACTGACATAATATCATAATTTAATACAATATTCATAATATGCCTATGATTGCGCTCTATTTCTACTTTTGGGTTTTATGACATATTATATAGAAGCTTTTTGTTGATCTACATTTACAGACGTAAGTGAGAACACCTGTTTCTCAGCATACTTTGCCCCCCTTACTTTAGTCTCTAATGGTCAAGTCCTCCACAGGACCAACACAAATCAGGTCTAATTTGGGTAGTGAATCATTATCAGCACTGCAATAACACTGATGTGGTGGTGGTGTGGTAGTGTGTGTTGTACTGATAAAATGAACAATTATTGAATAAACAAAGTATTGAACTTCTAAAGTGGCTAGACAGTGTATATGGCTACCTGTGAGGCTTACCAAATATCTATCAGCCAATTTAAATGAATGTTTTATTAAAACCAGAACAACAGCTCAACATAATTATCTCTTTTCCAAAATGTAACCCATACATTTGGATCTTGAGATACAAGACTCTGACAGAGCATTCAAGACGAGCATACAAAGGGCTATTATGGTGGCATAGGGGTTCACGTATACAGTATGTGTCTTGTTCAGGTAATAATTCAGACAGATGCCCTTTTGAAATCTTCTCTCGCTCCATCACACTATTTAGTCAGGCTCTGAGTGAGCTGAGGCTGCAGCACCCTGCCCAAGCTGGGCTTGTCAGTTTCCTCCCCAGTGCTGCTCATTTTCCTTTGGCTCTGTTGAACACGGTGGTTGCTTACCTTTAGGAAAGGTCAACCGCAGAACACTTCTCCTAGTGCACAGACAGGCTAATTAAGCTCTGACTGGAGAGAATACTGAGTCCCCAGATACACTGCTCAGGGAGTAGACCTCTGTGGGGCATGGCCATCTTGTCCCAGATTTGTGTGTGTGTGTGTGTGTACTGTTGGGGGGAGGGGCTGGGGGTGTCCATTTATATATTATTGTGAGAACTGAGTGTGCCCACAAGCATAGCAGGATCTGACATTTTTTCCTTGAGGGGACATTTTGCCAGTCCATTTTGCAGACTCCATGTTGAAGACACATGCTGTGCCTGTAGGAAATTATCATACCCATTTGAGTTAGTAATTTTTTGACTTACAGCCTGAAATCAGTAGTTTATTAATAATCTATTTTGTTGTTTTACAACATTTAGACTCCTCTTCATACTGGCAACCATTCAATGGTCATGTCTTTGTTGTCTTTAAATGTCGACTAAAGATTCACCTTACATAGTGAAGGCTGAACTGCACTTTACCTACATCAGATAATAGCAGGATCTACTGTAGTTGGATCTTGTTCTTGGACTATTGTTTTTTGCTATTGCTATTGCTACTATCATGCCTACCAAAAGAATACAAAGCACTTCTGAAAGTCACTCTGGATAACTAAGAATAAGTATTAACTGAAAAAAAGAATAATACAATATATTAAAACGTAGAATAAAATTACTGGTCTGAAAAACTAATTTGACTTGAATGGATTTGTCTTGAACAGCTCTATGCAGCTTTGCAAAATGTGCCCATTCTTCTAACTTTGCTTCCTTTAACTTAGCTACTAGGGAACATTCACTTTCTTATTTCAAGCAACTGCATACGTTTGTTGTTGTTTGTTTGTTTGTTTTCTTGTTTTTGTTGGTGTATTTAGGGTTGTGGTCACTACCATGATTCACTGTAGATATAGTGAATATTGAAGGGTGTGCTGTGTTTATAATTTACTCCAAAAAGGTCAATCTTGCTCTCATCCTACCTAAACATTGCAATGTTATAATGATAAATCTGTAATTTGACTGTAGCCATCATTGGTACGACAGTTTGCTACAATACACTGCTCACAATAATTATGCGATATTTCAAATCATGTCCAGACCCCATCACTGTCAGTGTGTTTTGGCAGTTTTGGGTGACCATACACCCTACTGGATAGTCAATATGTGGCACTTTCATCCAGTTTGATATGCTTCTGTTCACCCCTATGAATACTGTATGTCACTTGCTACTCAATCACGATCATTGAGTTTGCATCTCATTTGTGTAATCTAGCAAATTTCTTTGACTTTTCATTTGATTTTCTAATTATTTTATTAAATGAAAAAAAATATATTTTTAAAATAAAATAAACAATTTTTTAATCGCTTCATATTTATTTTGAAATATCCCCTAATTTTTGTGTGCAGTGCAATTTGCTAATGTAATCTGTACAACTTGGTGCATTTAGAGACACCTGATGAAATTCAGCATGTTGATTGTGCATGATTTATTCTGATGTTGCAGAATTTGCATGTGTCCTTTAACTCGTTTATACTCTGTGTGAATGTAGTATAAACAAAAGTAACTACAAAAATCACAGCTCCAGCAGGCAATCTTGCCTCCACTATAGTCAATTCTGTTTTATTATCTGGCAACATGCATGAGTTACCTTGCACATGGCTAGAGCGAGAGCTGAATGCACATCACCAACTGATTGAAATACATTGAGATGAAAAATTACTTGCATGAAATTTCAACAGGTTAAAGTACAAAGGCACACAGTTTTAAATTTGCATGACAGAACCACATTTCTAAGCTTTTAATATTCAGATTCAGAGTGCTCTCTGTCAAGCAATAATCAAGTAAAATAAAAACACAATTACCTCAAGTAGTGATAATGACAAACCACCACTGAATCATCATTTTCTGTTAGAATCTGGCACATTTTGTTCCTGGTTCTGATTTTTGATCTTTGTTTCTGGCAAACTGTAATGCAAGCGCCTCTTTTTTTGCTTTTTGCTTCTTTGATATTTGCCTTTCATGTGGACTAAATTACTTTCCTTCACTTTGAATTGAGGTGACCATAACCTGTTTCACACCTTCATTCCTTTTCCTGGTTGAATACTGCTATACAGAGCACCCAGGTTCAGTCACACATAGATTATGTTAAATCACATGCATGTAACAGAGAATAAGTAGTCAGTGAATAAGTGAATACACATTTTTACATACAAAATGTGATTTATAAATCATGTGTAACTCAACCCTCCATGAATTTAAAAGTAGATTATATTTCATCAGGGTGGTTATATGCCACTCTTCTTATCTTATTTTATTTACAGATACCTTTTAATAAATCTAAATGTTTTGTTAGGTATTTGTGGGAAAAGTGTGCGGTAATTATTGTTACCACTGGAAGCTATATTAGTCTCTCCTTTTTATCTTTAATAAGTGAGGACTGCAGCATAGTGCAGAGTTTTGCCAATAGCTATATCAAACTTTTAATGCCTCATCACTATAACACAAAGTCCGTAAAAAAGAATTAAAGTCCTCATAAAGTGCTATTAAAAGTATGCACAGCCCCTTAATATGAATTAAGAGGCCTTTCATTTAGGAACTGACCACTTTAATTTTAAGTGTACTGCTTGATCTCTTAACTATATATTTAAAGTAATGTCTGGAATATAAGGATGTAAGAATGTGCATTTTGTAGATTTTTAATTTAAATTATTTTTCCTAAAAAAGGTTGAATGCTATTACATAATGCAAAAAAATATAGTTGTTTGAAAATCACAGCACAGCTGAATAAGTTTTACCATTACATAGATCTACAATCTGTCAAAACAGCTGTTACAGGTTACATGTAGATATGTGCAGATACTGTTTGAATATTATGGGATTGTAATGTCTTCCTTTCTGGTTTCACGGACTAAGACACTAGGGATAAGGGGCTCAAGTGAGAATTCACCCATGCACCATTCCTAATTTTTTCAACACCAGTGACCCTCATAACCACACTGTTCATAAGTAATGATTTGGACAAAGTCAACTCTATGGCCAAACTCTATGATTTATTGTTTTCAGATAGCACAGTCAGCAAAGTGACGATTTTCAAAATATAGCTTAAGGACCAGAATATCAACATATTTATTTTAAAAGCATCTGCATTAGGAAACCTCACAGAAAGCTGCTGATTAATTATTACCCAGTATATACTCCAGATCATAAACCAGCTTTGCATTTTTGGGTCATTACGAACCTACACAAGATCATTTATTAGTATTTTTTCATCTGAAACCATTGCTGTTTAAATATTGCAAATTGAAGGTTTAAAAAATATGTGCTATTTTGATATAGTAAATATACTTTACAGCAGTGCCATTTGGCCAGATGTAGCATCACATGCAGATGATTAACCGTGTCTGAGGAGAGAGAAGCAGATCAAGGGCTCAGCCGTGCAGTGCAACAGAGACCTGTACACAGCCATAATGGTCCACAAATCATAAAGTAGATAAAGAAAACAAAGATAAACAAATGAGACAAAGTATTATTCTTGATCATTTATTTATAGAACATAATTCAATATTACATGTCTGTAAGTGGTAAAAGTAGTCGATTTTTCTGTACAATACAGTTTGAATTCATTCAACTCTTATGTTTCTGGGCTTCCTCACATGCTCACTGCTAATTTCAGGGCATTCTAGAATATTTGTATTAAATTAAGATCAGGAAACTGACACGGCCATTCCAAAACATTGAACTTTATACTTCTTTAACCACTCTTTAGTACAATGACTTGTGGGTGAATGGTCGTTGCACAGATGTCCCGACACTTTCTTTTAGAATGGAAAGTATCACCACTAGGGGCAGAAGGCTTTAATTGCGCTTTGCTGATTTCTTCTATTGAAGAAGCCCAAGAACAGTTTTCAAGCTCTGGATTGTCACGTGTGACCATTGAGTGTGGCAGAGTACAAGCCAGTGTCATGCTTGTGTGCTACAATGCCCAGAAGCAATGAAGTAACATGCTGTTAACGCTTTCAGTGTTAACAGTCTATGTGTAGTTGTAATGAGCTGCACATATCTGACACATTATTTGAACTGACCAATAGGCAGCATTTGCATGGGTTATTTATATGACATGCTGTTGGGAAACAGTATGATTTTGTGTGTGTGTGCATCTGTGAAAGAAGGGAAAAAATGCACAAAGAAATTGAGAAACAGTATTGGGACATGCCTAATTAACCAATTAATTCAGGTGTTTTATTCAGTTCCATTGCCATAGGTGTATAAATTCAAGCCTTTACAAACATTTCTGAAATAATGGGCCATTCTAAAGAGCTCATTGAATTTGAATGGATTTAAATTTGTAATATGATGCCGCAGTTGCAGCAGTCAGTATATAAAATTTCTGCCCACCTAAATATATAAAATGTGTCAATATTCTGCTGATTCAGTAACTGAGTTCCACACCTCTTCTGGCATTATCATCAGCACAAACATATGGCTATTTCCATTGCCAATCACCTACATCTAAACCTTACATCACCAACCACAAAACACCGAGCCAAGCACTGAAATGAATGGTTTAAACGCGTTCTAGGGAGTGACAAATCACACTTTTATATCTAGCACTCTGATGAGTCTCCGTTTGGAAATTGCTAGCTGAATGTTACCTGCCTGATTGCATTGTAAACTGTAAAGTTTGGTATAGGAGGGTTATAATGCTATCGGTTGTTTTTCAAGGTTACTTAGTTTGTTGGTTTGTGGGAACAGTTTAGGGAAGTCATGTTCAAGCAGTGCACAAAGCAAATTCTGTTCTACACAGAGCCCTGAGCTTCACACCACTGAACACCTTTAAGATGAATTATAACAGAGATTTCACACCAGGCCCTCTGCTTTAACATCAATGTTTTGTGCTATGTAAAAAAATCACACAAAAACCCTAAAATACAGAGCCTTTCCAGAACATTGGAAACTGTTATAGCAAACACTTATGGATTTAGAATGGGATGTCATAAAAGCTCCTGTCGGTACAATGTATCTGTATACCAATATTTTTGTCCTTACTTGTATAAGGAAAATATGAAAGTTGATCAAGGGGAGTCGTGAGAAGAGAAAACATAAAATTTAATGGGGGTAAAGTTTTACAAGGTGAAAGGAGAGAACAGAAAATGACAGTCCTGGCCCAGATGTAGCTTAGTATGTCCAAACCATGATAATACCACCACCACATTTTACAGATGGGATAAGTACTTAGCTCTTTAGTTGCCCAGTGTAGTCTTCTTTGTTCTTACCTACCATGATACACTTATTATGGAATTCTCTTCCTAACTTTGATTAGGACGTATATTCTTTCCTTTTTAAGTCTCTCTTAAAGACATACTTGTTTTATTTTATTAACAATTCCAATGAAGTTGAGACGTTGAGCAAAACATAAAACAGAATACAATGATTTGCAAATCTTTTTCAACCTATGTTCAATTGAATATACTACAAAGACAAGCTATGTAATGTTTAACCGGTTACACTTTATAGTTTTTTTAAATATTCACTAATTTTAAATTTGATGGCTGCAGCATGTTCCTAAGAAGTTGGGAAGGGGGCATGTTTACCACTGTATTAAATCACTTTTCCTTTTCACAACACTCAATAAGCATTTGAGAATTGAGGACCCTAATTGTTGAAGCTTTGTAGGTGGAATTCTTCCCCATCTTTGCTTGCTGCTGCTCAACAGTCCCGTTTGTCTCCATTGTCATATTTTACACTTCATAATGTGCCACACATTAGGAGACAGGTCTGGACTGCAGGCAGGCCAGTCTAGTACCCACACTCTTTTACTATGAAATCACGCTGTTGTAACACATGCAGAATGTGGCTTGGCATTGCCTTGCTGAAATAAGCATGGATGACCCTGAAAAAGACATTGCTTGGATGGCAGCATATGTTTCTCCAACAACTGTATGTACCTTTCAGCATTCATAGTGCCTTCACAGATGTGCAAGTTACGAAGCTATACAACGATATTGTGGTAATATCCATTAGAATGGTGTCGGTTTTTAATGCAGTGCCGCCTGAGGGATCGAAAGTAACAGGCATTCAATGTTGGTTTTCGACCTTGCCACTTACTTGCAGAGATTTCAGATTTGGATTTTTTAGATTATGTTATGGACTGTAGACGATGAAATCCCTAAATACCTTGCAAATGCACATTGAGAAACGTTGTTCATAAACTGTTGGACTATTTGCTCATGCAGTTGTTCACAAAGTGGTGAACCTCATCCTATGCTTCCTTGTGAAGGACTGAGCCTTTCATGTATGCTCCCTTTATACCCAATCATGCCACTCACCTGTGGAATGTTTTGTTGCCTTGTCCCAACTTTTTTGGAATTGTTGCAGGCATCAAAGTTCAAATGAGTGAATATTTGCCAAAAATTTAGTTTATTCATTTTAACATTAAATATCTTGTCTTTGTAGTAAATGTAATTGAATATGGGTTGAAAAGGATTTGTAGATCATCGTATTCTGTTTTACACAACATCCCAACTTAATTGGAATTGGGGTTGTACATCTGTTCTTTGATTGCTATGCATGTTATTGTCCTTTTATTGTAAAGCTACCTTGAGCATGGGAAACAAGCTATATAAATAAATGTGATGATGATATTGATACACTACCACAAATGTGAAAACTGAATGACTTGATAGATCCCTGTTCTTTACAGATATTAGTCAACAGCCCCATAGTTCATATTTATGTTGAAATATGCAGTAAATTTCTTGCGCAGCAATTTCTACAAAAGAAAGGTTTTATCAGAATGGTACATTAAAGAAAAAAAAACAGTATTTGGCAGTTCTATAGAACTGCCTTGTTAATGAGAAATCAACAGAGAATGACCAGACTTGTGTAAGTTGATAAGTTGCAACTCTGGTGTAGCATAAAAGCATCTTAAAACATATCAAGCTTTTAAGGGAGCTACAACACCAGAAGATCATGCTGGCTTCCACTTCGGCCAAGAATAGAATTCTGAGGCTGCAGTGGGCACAAGCTTAACAAAACTGAACAGTCGAAGATTGGAAAACATAGCCTGCTCTGATTAATCTCAAGCATGGGGCATGTAGATTGTAGATGGATATGATGCCAACAGCAATACTCTAACCTAATCTGTGTCAACATTCCATACTGGGGGGGGGTGTATGTTTTTTGTTTTTGTTTTTTTTTTAGCATATTTTGGACTGTTAATATTGACTGTAAATCACTGTTTGAATGCCACAATCTTGCTAAGTATTGTCCCTCCATGTCTGCAATAAACATATTGTCTAAAGACCTTATCCAGAATGATAAAACATTAGTTCACAATGCAAAAGTCATCTTAAACTGAACATGGAGCAAATACTCAAAGGAGTGGTTCCAACATCACATGGAATCCATGTCATGTAAAACTGAGGTTATTTTAATGTAAAATAATGAAGACCCTAATATTAAAAGCGCTTTTTGAGTGTATATAATTACTATTAATGGTTGGAAGGTTTGAATTGAGCAATTTCAGCTTATAGATGTATGGTTTTAGCTATATATATATATATATATATATATATATATATATATATAGTGCGGTTGCTGGGTGGGTAGCGCTGCTTCCTCACAGCAAGCAGATCCCGGGTTCAATCCCTTTCTGTGTGGAGTCTGCATGTCCTTCCCGTGTCTGTGTGGGATTGCTCCGGGTACTCCGGTTTCCTCCCACAGTCCAAAGACATGTGTGTTAGGTTAATTGGTGTCTCTAAATTGGCATCGCCGTGTGTGTGTGTGTGTGTGTGTGTGTGTGTCTTTGATGACAGGCGATGCAACACGTCAAAGTATTCCCTCATCACGTTTTCGTGGGTATGAGCAGACCACGCATCACTTGTACCACGAGGAAAGGAAAAATAAATAAATAAATATATATATATATATATTAGCTTCACTGCAAATACAATTAAGATGATGATCATCTATAGATTAAATTAATGTATTGTATTAGCTGATATTATGGCCTTAAAAGCAATTTGGCAAGTCTTTAAGTGAAAGGTTCTTCTTAAATAACCTGCTGCTCTTTCATGACTATTTAAAAAATAAAACAAAGTGACAAAATTAAAAATGAAAGTTTAAAACCTTCTTGTTGCATCATAATAGAGTTGACATGAAATATTCATAGGTGACATGAAATGGTTGCTCTAAATACTTTGAAACCAAGCAAACATAAGCCGTCGTACTGGTTATTCTAGACTGTTGGACTTTATAATACACATATGCAGAGCACACAATAATATGCATAGTGCATTTTGAATATATAAATATCTACATTCTAAGTGTTGAATAAAGAGCATCTAATTTTGGGTATGGGTTTGAGTTCGGCCTTCATTTTCACACATTTGCTAATCTGACCACTTGCACATGCCATGATCCAATTTAATTAAATTAAATTCAAATTTATTTATGTAGCATTTTTTACAACTGAGCATTGTCTCAAAGCAGCTTTACAATCTCATATTATCTTAAAAGGCCAATCTCAAACTGAGCAAGCTTAGGATGACAGTGGTAAGGAAAACCTCTCTGAAAGCATAAGGAAGAAACCTAGGGAGGACCAAGACCACACCCTATATGGAGTTAAGGACTCACCAAAATAACATACAGCAAAGTTAATCACAGTATACACTTATACTATACACATTTGTGCCCTCGTTATTGCTATGTATTGCACAAGTATATAGTGCATTAACTCAATAAAGATACAGCAGTACCAATAGTGTTAAGACCTTCAAGTGAAAAGCAAGGGGGACTTGTAACTTTTATTATTATACAAAGCACTGCTAGGGTTCCTAGATGATCTTTGTGATAGCTACATGTATAAATGCATGCTGATAATGTAAAGTAATGTATGATTTCCATAAAGGGAGTGCACAATAAACATGTTGAAAATAATATATGGGGTCGTTATGGCCTACTCACCGAATGTTATTGTGTATGCAACAGTGAAAAAGCATCTATAAATCTGCAATACACTGCCCATAACAATATGGCTAATGGTTTTCTTTGCAAAGTTGAAAACAATGCTGCAATCAGGCTGAATACAGAAAGCATCCTGATAGATTGGGCCCTGTGGGCAAAATTTATTGTAGACCTTCACACCCCATTTTATAAGCAGTTCCTCTTGTACCATACTATCAATGCTTTCTTTTCGTGACATTTAATTTCCTCCTTTCACAAGGGAATTTCATGGAGTATGAAGTTTCTCACAGAGTAGGCTGACCTATATTTACAATAGGAGAGACCGATTTAACTTCTGCTGTAGTTTCAACTAAATGTCTGTAAGCTGCATATTTATATGTATTAAAATGCAATATTTTGTGGGTTCATTGTAACACTAACTCAAAATATATTTTTTCTCAATCACTTAATATGACAATTCTTAGAGACAAAATTCTTAAGTAATCTCACTCTGTTCATTTGCTCACTTTGTTGATTTCACTAGTTCATTTGTCTTTCTCCTGATTTGGTATTCTTGTGGAATGCTACATGAGATCCAGTATTTGACTGGTGGATAAGATCAAATATTTGACTGATAGATAATATTCAGAATTTGACTGGTGTGTAATATTAAGTATTTGGACGGTGTATAACACTTAGAATGTAAATGTTAGAACAGATCCAACATTTGAATAGTAAATCCAGTACTTCAATGGCATGTTAGAGCCAGTATTTAATGGGTATTTGATGGTATTTAAAACTCTAAATCAGAAAACAGTTGTGAAAAATCTAAACAAAAAATAGATGTTGTAAATTGTCCTTACATTCTCTATTGGGAACAGGACAGGACCACAGACAGGTCAGAACCCATACCCTCTTTTTCCACAACCATGACTTTGTAATGTGTGCACCATGTAGTTTTGCATTATTTTCACTGAAAAATGCATGTAGGTCTTGAAGACAACATATGTTGGGCTAAATCTGTTGTCATTTTCGTGTTTGGACTGTACCACGTGACATCCATTTCTTCCAAAGAAGACATGGAATACTGATTAATCTGACCACAATATATACCTCCATTGTGTGATAGTTCAACCTAGATGCCTAAAATACCACAGATTACTGTGAATGAATATTACTGCATATTTCTGTTTACATATGATCTATGGTAATGCGGTGGCCTAGTGGTTAAGCTTTCAGCCAGTGAACCAGAAGGTCCAGAGTTCAAATCCTTACTTTGACAACCTGCTACTTTTGGGCAAAATCATTAACCCACAATTTGTCCCTTCCAGTCTTACTTTGAGAAAATTGTTTTTAGACATTTAGATCATTTCCTCAGGAATTTGTTGACAAATTGGTTATTATCTGTATTATTTTTCTGATGTGGGGTTGTAAGAGCCAGTATTTGACTTGTACAGTATCTCACAAAAGTGAGTACACCTCTCATCAATTGTCTAACTATTATATTATGTATTTTCATGGGACAACACTGAAGATATGACACTTGGATGCAATGTAGTCAGTCTACAGCTTATATAACTAGCTATGTAAATTTGCTGTGCATTCAAAATATCTCAACACAAAGCTATTAATGTCTAAACCAATTGTATACTTTTATACAAGTTGTATACTGACTACTTTACATTGTATTAAACTGCCATATATTCAGTGTTATCCCATAAAAAAATAAGATAAAACATTTATGTATGAGAGACAGTTATTCAACTGTATTGAGATACACTATTTTAATGGTATATAAGATTCGGTATTTGGATGGTAAATAAAATAAAGAACTGGTATTGACTAGATAGTATTCAGCATATCAGTTGTATATGAGATTTAGTGAACGCTATACAAGATTCAATATTTGAATTGTAGATAAGATCCAGTACTTAAAAGGTATGTAAGTAGGTGAATTGTAGTGAAGATAAGGTGCAATATTTGACTAATATACAAGATCAGTATTTGATATATATTATAAACTTAAATATTTGAATATGATCCATAAAATCCAGTATAATCTAGTATTTAAACATTATATTCGATGCAGTTTAGAAAACAGTTTGAAAACACACAGGGTAACACAAAAAGACATTGCTTTTTTGAGGGACATGTAGCGAACAGAACATTCTGTACTAGTGGCAGGATGGGACAATGAAAGCAAATCTTTCTCCTAAAGCCTTTGAAACACAACCCCTGTGGTTAGGCAGAAGTCCTATCTGTGTTTCAGGTACACACACAGCTTGAATACATGTCAATACAGCCGCCGAAACAGTGAGGACCTCAGATGTGGAACAGTAGGAGCATCAGTATCCAACTCAGTACACTGTCATCCCAGACTCTGCAGCTCTACAGCTATGTCACTGGTTCTTGTAATTTATTTCTCTATATATTTTCTGTAAAATGATGCCCCATGCCACTATGCAAATATTACATTTGAGAAACAGACAGGTAATCATCAAACTATTACAAAATGAGTAAATAAACATAGAATGTGGGAAGGGTGGTATTTAAGTTATAAATTTAGAAATGTGTAAGCAGTAAAGCCTTAATATTGGCAACCTGGCAAATTCAAGACTCCAACAACACTTAAAACCCTTCCAATAACCTTTAAATTAGCACAACAAAGCCCTAGCAACTGATCCACCTCATTCTACATACCTTATTTGCATGTGGGTTTCCTTCTATTCCCCAAAACATGCCATTGGGTAGCCACTGCCCATGGTGTTCTCCAGCCTTGTACCCAGTATTTTTAGAATAGGCTCTGGATCAATCATGAACATTTTTGAAACATGTACCATGGACAGCACCATGTGCTATTGCATGATCTGTGAAGAAATATAATCATTGCTCAAGAAAAAAGAATGAAAACACGATTCAGTGCATTTATTCTCAAATTTAATAACCCCTTGCTTCTTAATGAAGTAAATAAACAAGTGTTGGTATAAAGAATAGCCTGCTCTTTCTTCAGCTATGATCTTGCATTTTGGATGATTTGAAATAAAAGGAGGCAATGAAATATGAAACACGCCATGAATAAGATAAAGCATGCATACATGGCTTTAAATAAACAAACATCTGAGATGGAGAAAGAGCACCACTATGTTCGCTCACTAAATGGAACTCTGTGTTTGTGTTCTGTGTTTTCTGCTGGTGTGTGTACTGTCTGTTCAATACAAGGTAACGTCAGGTTTGTTTGTGCACGAAACAACAAAACTCATTCCATGGTGAAGCAATACATTTGAAGAGATTTAGAGAGTAAAAAAAAGATTTTTGTACACATGTTCCCCCAAACCACTTCAAGGAAACTGTAGATAAGACAGCCTCAAAATGTTATTTTTGTAGGCTAAGTTCTCAGAAGACAGGAACAGATTGTTTAGCTAGAGTATCTATATTCCTGCATCTTATCTATGTAAAAGAAAAGGAGAAATCAGTTGTTAGCCTAAGCCAAATAATGGCAAATGGAATTGTGCTGGTTTCATGACTTCGAAGTTGATGGTGAAAGAAAGTAAACAGGAACAAAACAATTCTTAGAGAAGATTTGCTCTGTACAAATCGGGCCCTTTTAAGTCTTTGAGCGAGTGTAACAGAGATAAATCGTGGCTTGTGCGTTGCCCCCAGACTCTGCCATGCATCCTTGCACCGAGGGCCAGAACAACTTCCTACCACGTTCCCAAGACAGAGAGACATGTCAACATTGCGGTTCTCAGTGCTTCATTATGTAAAGGTCACCAGCGTTACTGTAAGGAGCCAACGAAAAGGCACCGCTGACAATGCAGCCATTTCCACAGCCAGGGCTGGTGTCATCACGGCAAATGAAACTTCAGTTAATCTGAAATCATTGCGGAAATTTCCTTCCATATTACTTGCCCTTCTCATCCAACTTTGCAGAGTTCTGCACATTTATTCCATACTAGAAAAGGGCAGACATTGTGTCAGAAAAAGCAGTTCATTTCCACAGCTCAGGAGGCTTAAACCAGTCTGTCAAAAAAGAGACCTGATAAGATACATGAGTGAAATTATTTAGGGTGGTGCTTCTCCTGTTAGAATGCTGACATTATCGTTTCTCTGTTTGCAAGCTCATGGAATACAGAACAGGTTATCATCATATGCCATCACACAGGACTCCCACCTCAGTGTGATTGAAATTCCACCCAGGTTCATATTCAAATACAGCATGTCAGATGTCTGTAGGGGACCTCACTTATATTCATGTGTCTTCCAATTCTGAAACTTAAGACATTACAATAGAGGAGTTTGGGGGATATAAAAAGATACGTTTTACATCAAAAGTGTTTATTAATATGAAGTAACATGTTAGCATTTTGCAAACCCCATATCTAAGGCATCACATATTTACCACAAAAGAGACATTTATTCATCAACAGTGCCAACTGCTAAACAACATATATACATTCTTCAGGGCTTACATTCTTTCTTACATACCAGACTCAACAAAGAATTTCCTTAATATTTGTGCAAAACATGATCTTGCGGAAACCAATTGAAGCATAACCTAAATTTGATCAAATGTAGCAGATGTAATTATACAGCTATAGTCTGAGACTCAAGCAATCATGGATTAAGGGCCTTGCTCAACAACCTAATACTGGAAACTGATCGGATCTGAACTATGGACCTCCTGGTACCTTAAACATTAGCTACCAGTGTCCCTGTCATCTGAAAATATACTGGTGAGAACAAAACATTGAAAGTAAAATCGATTGTCTGTCAAAGCTTGGGCACCAATTCCTGGAAAGGAATGTTTTGTATTTAATTGACAAAGGCAAAAACATTAACATGTTTTCAAATTCCTGCTTTTCGTATTGCCCTTGACATTGTCCTTACCATACCCGGATTTACTCTGGTGTTACTGGTTAAAATTAACTGTAGAATCTCATTATGCAGTTGTAAAGGGTAAACTAAGAATTGCTGAACGCTTAGTTTAAAGTCACATTGCTTTTCTTTTGTGAATCTTTTGATCTAAATGAATGCTCTTAATAAGTAAGTGTAGATATAAGTTCTTCTGCATACCTGGTTGTAACAAGTGGTTATTTGAGTTACTGTTGCCTTTCTATCAGATAGAACCAGTCTGGCCAATCTCCTCTGTTTTCTGATATCATCCAGGTATGTTTACTCAGAGAACTCCCACTCACTGCATATTTTCTCCTTTCCTTTCTCTTTACCCTTCTCTGTAAACCTTCTGAAGTACCTGAAGTACCTGCCCATCTAGAACCAAAAACCATTGCACGTTCAATGTGTTTTGGCAGTCTGGGGTGACCATACACCCTACTGAACAGTCAATGTGTGGCACTCCTGTCCAGTTTGACATAAGTATATCTCTTGCTCACTTTCTACTCAATTATGATAATTGATCATTTTGATAATTGCATCTTATGTGCATAATCAAACAACTTCCTTTGACTTTTTGTTTGCTTTTCTGATGATCTTATTTAATGAGATTTTCTTTTTTGAATGACTTCATATTCATTTTGGAATATCCCCAAATTTTGTAAGCAGTGTATATGGGTTGGTATTAATAATCACCTTATATCATCCAAATTCTAGTATGTCAGGTCAATATATTTCATACATGGGAGCTTGTATAGTGAATATTAATTTGGTTCAAATTGTTTATTTTCTAAAATGCATATTCAACATTCTACCTATTATTTTTATTTACATTTATAGATTTTTGTTGACACAAGTATCCAGAGTGACTTACAACTGAGATAAGCAGTAGAGGGTTGCACAATTGCCCAACAGCGGCAGCTTGACGAAACTAGTATCTGATGTTGCAACCTTCCAATTAGTAGTCCAGAGTCTTACAACTGAGCTTCCTAATTAAAACAGTTATTATACAGATATAGGCAAAATTTTACTAGTATGCCAGTGCCAGAAATTCAGACAAACCTGTAACAACTGTTCTCATTAAAACAAAAGGCCTGACAGGGTAGTGGATGAGGTTAGATTTGGAGATTATAAAATTACCTGGAAGGAGCTGCATCAGCTGAATCTGAATCACTTACAGCTTTAATAATTTCTTAGACATTCTACAAAATAACTGTAGATCAAATGGTACTCTGAACCAAGTATTTGTGTATAAGACTTTTTATCGAGTTTATACTGAATATTTCTATCACCCATGTAGCTGGAGGGCAGGACTTGTGAAGGTAGACACTGAAGTTGCTGTACTAATGTATGAAGGACATAACATGTTTTTGAGAAAACTTGCCGTAGGTAGCGTACTTTTACAAAAATTCATTTGTTTTAAACCTTATGGTCAGCAGTGCATCGTGTGCAGTGAGCCATAAAACAAGACACTACTGGTCCCTGCACATAACCATCCAACATATGGTGTCCCTTTCCTGACCTTTAATTTCATACTGCATGTGTGAAGCAATCTGCATCACAACAGCAAGAAACAATGGACTACTCTGCAACATGTTTATGCTATTCTAATAGAATGGGAGAAAAATTGTACAACTGCCCATTCAAAGGCTCATTGGCTCTATGATCAGATCCAAAGGCTCATTGGCTTTCTGCACCAGATGGATAAGGCAGCAACATCTGCAATTGGCAAACACGCAATGAACTGAAGTTGCTATCATTTTCCTTTCATTGGGCTGCTTTTTAGTTTTTTTGTTGTTATCATTTTGTTCTTACCAGACTGAAGGCTGGAATCTCAGTCCAACAATGAGTATCACGTTTCCATTATGGAACTGGCATATTTTACGATGTGTTCTGCAACAATTCCTGTCTGGAGCCCGAGGAAAAGACTTCCCCGTCTGCATTCAAAGTTTGTTATCATTTCTATAGGAGTAAAAGGCTGTAGTAGAAATGACCAGAACCACCACTAATACATTTCTGGAATTCATACATAATCAAGCATTTTTTGTAACCTACTGCCTTTTATTACTTCTAGTTATTTAAGGCTGTCTGTAGCATACATCAATAGCATACATTTATTATAATAATAAAAAGAAAAATAATTTGTCAACTGGATTCCAAAATTCAAGATGACAGGAGTTGGTAGAATTACACTCCATTCCTCGAGTATCAGTTACTACCTGTAAAGTTCATTGTTTTCCCATAACCTTACTCAGTTGGTGTTGTAGTAAATTGGAGAGACAGAATATATATCCAGAAAACTTATAAAGACTGCTTATTATTACACATGTATAATTTTCTCTGTATGGAGGAATGAAAAATACATAATTCACAAAACAGACATCTGTTTTGATTTCTGCTCCAACATTCAATTGGACCTAAAACCTTGGGTGGAGGAGATAATTGCCATAGGGCTTTGTTCAGATGATTGAATTGACAACCTATAACTAAAAATCACTGCAGTATAATGTAGGTAACTGGCCTACAATTGTGCTGCAACTGCTGATTTAGGAGGGGACTAAAAATGTGTGTTTGGTGAAAGGTGCTGATAATGAGCTTTATTTCCAGCAGAGGCACAGCCAAGTGTGGGACAAAGAGGAGAAGTTTAAACTAAACCAGCCATGCAAAAGACATAAATAATGATATATGCTAATAATTGGCCTTACTTTTGTTAGGGTGTTCATAAAAGAAAATTTAGGTATTAGAGGTATGAGAAAATGAAATGTAATCCACTGCTCACAAAAATGTGGAAATATTTCCAATTAAATACGATCTCACTGTTAAGGTTCCTACGTTTTCCCTTGCAGTGCTCCCTTGCTAATTGCCATTACAGAGCAATTGGTGAGGCGGCTTATAACCATTGTTCTAGTAGTGTTCGTTGCCAGGTCGTTTCACTCCACCGGGTGCTCAGATGCGCCTTGACACGCTGGACGTTTGCTCGCTTAGTTTGTTGGCTGGTTGGTAACGTCCTTTTAGTGCCGACGGACGGGTACAGGGGAAACCCCTGAGGTATTTAGCGTTTGAGGGACATTTTAAGGGGTTTTTGTTCCATTCTCAGATGCGCTCTGACTCGCATATACATGCGCTCCTCGCACGTCTGAGCCAGCGCCCTCTCCATCCTCGGCCACTATTTAGCCTCACTCCCCACTACTTTGTTGAACCTTGCTCTAGTCGTTTGAGACACACCTCTCAGTTTGAGACACATCTCAGCTAGAGCCGTCACCAGGCTGCGCGCTTAAAATATATGCGTCCTGGCATGGCTTTCTCGTGCTACATGCGCACTCAAGCTCATGCTTGTTCCCCAGTGCTTCGGCACCTTTTGCGATGGATTCGCGCTGGAGCTCACGCTCGCGCTTTGGTGCCTTCATTCCAGTCGGCTCCCCGCTCCCAATGAGACACGCCCCGGCTTGGGTTCCACCACCTGGCTCAGCATATCCAACTGTAAAGGGCAGCCCCCTGGAGTCCGCCGCGATTTATTCGCGCGTTGCTCCCACCTGGGATGCAAGACAACCTTTTTGTTTTCATATGTTAGAGAGCCTTTCGCTACTTTTTTCCCCTATTCAGTTTGGTTATATATTATTTCCTCACTGTTATTATACACCATGGGATTCCTCGGTCCCGCATACTTGGATCCTAACACATCCCGTAACACAAGAATTACCGAACAATCTGATCCTGTCCAGGCCCCATCACTGTCAGTGTGGTTTGGCAGTCTTGGTGACCATACACCCTACTGAACAGTCAATGTGTGGCACTTTCATCCTGTTTGACATGCTTCTGTTAACCCTTATGAATATGTCACTTGCTACTCATTCATAATAATCGGGTTTGCATCCCATTTGTGTAATTAAACAACTTTCTTTGACTTTAATTAAATTTCAATTCTGATTTTCTTGTTTAATTAAATAAAATTAAATGCATCTTTTTTCAATTGCTTTTTTAAACTTTCATTTTAAAATATCCCCTAATTTTTAAGCAGTGTAAAAGTAAATGTCTTTGTTTTAATTTTACCAGTGGGCTTGGAAATTTCAGAATCCTTGTAGTCCTTTTGCTCCTTTAAGGACAGCGGTGGCACAGTGGTGTCTCTCTGTACTTCAGGGGGATGTAGGTAGGAAGTTCAAATCCCAGCTCATCCAAGCTGCCACTACTGGATCCCTGCACAAGGCACCTAACCCTCAGTTGTAAGTTGCTCTTGATATAAGTGCCTGCTAAATGTTCTCCAGATATTTACTGCCATAGTAAAGGAGGATATAGTGCATTTAATACTGCATAAGCTGATCCTGCAGCCATATGCATTATTTATCTGGTAAAAAGGTCCATGGTATTTGCAGCAAAGGTTGTGACTTTGTGACATTGAATTATGCCTTGACACTCCCTTCTTACTGCACACATAAATTATATTATGTAGCTCTAAGCTGTTCTTGCTCATTTGTATTTAACCACTGGACTTCCTCCAGCTATGGTCGCATAAAAGTGATGAGTGATTCTGCAAATGTAAAGAATACATTGCAGACAGGTAAATGAATGTAAATTGATAGCTTTTTAATATAGGCCATTAAAATAGTTCCCTGTGATATACCACTGCCCCATTAGCAGTTAATTTAGCCAATTAGATAAACAAATGCTCTAATAAAACCTTTCCAAGTGCATCACTTTAAAAATTAACTACGCAAACTAAATGCTGTTCCATCTGACAGATGTATAAACACCTTTTATGAGTTAAATACCAAAATGCATCAAATACTCGTGTATGCATCACTTAATGTTCCATAAGACCACGTTCCACAATGAATCTTAAACCTACAGCCCAAACATGCTCAGCAGTGCCATTACTCCATGTCCTGTCTCTGAGCCTTGAATAATTACACCCTAGCATCAGTGATTACTGCTGGAACTGCCCTACATAGTAATCTAGTAAACTGCCAGAGTGGATATATATGCAGGGAAAGTTTGTATTATTGCCTTTCAGATGTTCTCTCTCTATTACTCTCTAATACTATTTTAGCATGATCTATCGCTTCTTCTCCAGTACAAATTCCAAAAGTCTCATCTAAAACAGTTCAGCATCTAACAGTCTGTAGGAATTGGCATAAGGTCTGCATAATGCCTCTGAAAATGCTCTACTTACTCTGCATATGCAAAAATCATCATTCAAAAACAGATCCACACTAAAAGGTCCTGTACCTTTATTTAGGACTGAAAGAAGTCTTGATGAACAGATTTGCTTGGTGAACAGAGACTTATCACTTAAAAAAATACCAAGATTCTGAACCCATGTCATTTGGATTTAAAAAAATCAAAGAGCACATACACTCCTGCTATTAGATCTGTTTTTCTTCCGTGTGCCTGATTGCATGAGTGCCACACAGAATGCCTCATTCATGAAATGCAAGCGTAAATCGTTTGTAAAACATCTATTTTGTAAATGGCCACATTCCTAAAAATATAGTATGATAATAGTAATAGTATGAATAAAATTATAATCACATGGCTTTGACCATGGATAAAGTGTTTGTAACATCCGAAAGACACTAAAAGTGTCACATGGCTGCCTTTTAATTCAAGTACTGATGCATGAATACATAAAAAATAAAAATAATGTGACACTCGACAGGCATTCTGTTCAGTAAAATAGCCTGTATAGTGGTATTGTTTGCTAAATTATTTTGTTAAACATGTGGCCAATTAGTGAATTGGAAATTGCTAATATTGCACTGTTGATGGATTTAGCAGACAAGAGCACTGCAGAGAGAACAGGTCTTTGGTGATTGTGCAGATTTATTGTGCAGAGAGTAATGAGTGGCTGGTTATTCGCTTGTCAACCAAGACCCATTATTTTGCATTTCTGCAACACTTGGGAGCCAGTTTTGAGATGTAAGTCCAGCAGGTCCTATGCCATTCCCCATGCCTGTAGAGGTGCTTTTAGGGCTCGGATTTTTGACTACTGGAATTTTCCAGCAGGAGACTGCTGACTGATAAGGAATTCCACAGCCCTTATCATCTAAAGAGATTTCTGAAGGGTTTCTGTAACATTGCAAACTTCAAAAACGTCATTGCAGCTATCGACTGCACACACAAGGTACCATCTAATGATGCATTTTCATAAATTGATAGAATGGTAGTCCTATTTATGTGCAATTCCTTCGTGATGAAAAATGTCAAATGTAGTGGCAAGGTGGCCAGGTGAAACTCATCCTGTGCTGCAACTCTCTGCTAGACTATTATAGGTTTATTTAAATATGTGTAATGTTATCTTCTCATTTACTCCACCTCAGGAGATGACTATCCACAGTTAACATTCCTAAAGTTTTAATTTAAAACGTTGCTGGGTATGTTTAGCTGTAGGCGGTCTTGGGTTTGTAAACCCAAGAAATGTTATACAATATTACTGACCTGCAAAGTCTTGCACAGCATTGACATAGAGCAGGGCATGTCAAAAATCCAAAGGACCCATCTCCATTCTGCCTCCCAGATCACTAATCCCACAAATCCAATGGTGTATCCTCTACTCAAGCAAAACACCAACACGTATCAGACAATTTGAGCCACAGAATCATTTATGGACAACGCTGCTTCAATCAGGATTCTGTTTCTTTTATAGGTGGCACTTCAGGTAAACATTGAATAAACATTAAATAAATAAAATGTTAAAAAAGTTTTAATGATTGGTTTGTGCAATCACAGAACTTATGTGACAGTGGTTAATTTTTATAATATTATATATTACATTAATATAGCATATTCAGTGTATATATAGTGTTTTTTCGAGTTTACAGACAGGCAACTACCAGCCGTCAAGGATAAGTCCGTTTCTCATCATACATTTAGCAACCATACAATAACATACATTTATGTACATACTTTGCAATGATGACCTGTTAGCCAACATGATCATTTATATTAGGTGAAATTTATGCTTAACTTATCGTCAGACGATCTGGAAGTTTGTGAAGTGCACTGATCTGCAGATCACTATCACCACCAATGATGATGTGGATTAGTTAATCTGCAAAAGACTGCTTTGATGATGGAGGGTCTCCTGTTTGAGAAAGTGAATGCTGATGCATTTCCAATTTCCTCTTGTCCTCTTGGACAGTTCTGTCACCGAAGAAACTCCATTTACAGCACATGTAAGTTTCTGCTGAGCTGCTTTTTGCAGAACCCAAAAGTCCATTGTGCAGTCTTGAAAATAAATTCAATTTGAATCCTCTTGATCCAGTGGAATGTCAATTTTATGCATCTGAATGCTTTCCTGAGACCATTTGCTGTGGTTCCTCATTCCAAAGGGCTCAGAAAGGTTCATTTTACACACAATTTGCTCTCGGTTTGCTCATCAAATTTAGGGTTTTGTGAATAGGGCCTATAGCTTATAAGACCTTAATAATCTGGCAGTCTATGGTGGGTGACATCAGGATGCTCTCTTTAACATTCATAGTATGTTTCCTGCCAGAGAGGTCAGAGCATGAGGTGGGACTCAACAATAACCGACAACTGCTGACAAAACCACTCTATCCTGCTTTGCATACCACCTGAGTGGGAAGGCACTTAACGAATCAGCGAGTCCCATCACTGACAGGGTCAGTGTCGAGGCTGAAATTATGTCATGCATGGGTTCAACATCTGGCACTCCGTGTGACAGGCTCTGAAAATCCAACCCCACTGAGGTCTCGACAATGTAGGCTTTTCAGATCTCCTGCCACACTCTAGTGATAAAGCACTTGCCCATGTGAAACGCAGACCTGGAGAGGAATCGAAATGAGAACTCTGGCGCTTCAGACCATGTATTGTATTATAATGATCTGTCTTCAAGCCAGGTAGAATTCAAAGTAAAACCTACTTGAGGAATCTTGCCGACAACATGAAAAATTGCAAGAAGCATTGATTTCTGGCAAAAGGCTAAAACAGAAAACCAAGTAAAGTATATAGCATATCATTGTAATTAAGACAAATACTTAACATGGTTACTACTTGCTGATGCCTTAACAATAAACCTTTCCTCTTCTTAAATAAGAACAAAGCATTGAACATACCAGTAACACCTTTGTTTTGCAAATCCTAATTTTTCCCATGAGCCTAGCACACTAGGCTTAAGTCACAGCTTGGACTGAACATGAAAAAGTGCTCACTTATCTCTGGGTTATATAATTAACACAAGTAACATTATTAATCCATAACTACAGACGTGGGAATGTAGCATTTTGAACTGAGTAGTAATTAAAAAAAGATGTAAGTGCAATAGTAAAACTATGTATACATTTAAAGCAGTGGATTGCAATTGCTTAAAATAGTGGTGTATGATTGCACCAATTATATTGCCTATGGTTATCAAATGGGTAAATTGACTATCAACGGGTAATCCTCATTTCCTCAGTGTGACTGCATGCAAGTGTTTCCATCACTTTAAATGTGTTTACAATATCTTCCTTTTCCTGTACTGTGCTGATTAATAGGTACACCTTGCTAGTATTGGGTTGCTCCCCAATTTTGCCTTCAGCACTACCATAATTCTTCATGGCATATATTTATTGAATATGTATTCAGAAAACATTCTTCATTTACTTTGGTTCATGTTGGCATGAAACTTTCATGCTGTTATTGCAGGTGTGTCAACTGCACATCCATGATGTGAATCTCCTATTTCACCACACCCTAAAGATGCTCTATTGGACTGAGGTCTGGTGAATGTGGATGCCAAGTTCTACAGTGAACTTCTTGTCATGTTAAAAAAAACAGCCAAAAACTTTCCATCTGGAAAGAGAAGGGATGAACATGATCGGCAACAATGCTCAGGTACATACGCCGATACTCAATTGGTAATAAGGGGCCTAAAGTGGTCCTTGTATCTTCCACACCATTACTCCATCACCACCAGCCTGAAGCATTGATCCAAGATAGGATGGATCCATGCTGTTTATGCCAGCTTCTTAACCTATCATATGAATGTGCTGGAGTTTTTAAACAATGTGTTCATCCACAGTGCACTCTATTAGACACATTCACCATATTGCTCCACTTTGTAGATGTAGAAGTCAGAGACAGTAGCCCATCTGCTTGTGTTACTCATCCTCTAATCCTTCATCAGTTCTCACAGGATGCTGGTGGCTGGATATTTATGGTAGGTGGATTACTTTCAGTCCAGCAGGGACAAAGACGAGTTCATTGGCCTCAAGCAGCGCTGCTGAAAGGTACTGTTTTTTAATTAAAAAAAAAAAATTGGAAAGGTTTTGCATTTTAGCAACATTTAAAAACACATCTAGCAAGTTTTTCTCACATTTATTTTAGCAGTATTTTTTGGGGCTGCTTGTCTGAGTCCATCAGTTTGAAAAGGTTCAGTAAAAGAAAATGATGAATATGACACTCTGGCAGAGCAGTTAGCGATGCCACCTAAAAGCTCCAGCACCCCCATTTAAATCCTGACCTCTTACTCTGCCTGTACTTCCCGTGTCTATGTGGGATTACTCTTGGCAGTTGGGTTTCCTCTCAAATTCCAGTAGTGTGTGATAGGCCAATTTTTTTTTAATAATGACCATAGAGTCTGATTGTGTGAGCGTGTTTGCCCAATGATGGATTGGCTGCCAGCTAGGTACTGGCTTTCTTGTGTTCCTGACCAGGATTAAGTGGATAAGAAAATTAATGAAATTATCAAATTGTTTTGTATTGTTTTTAGTAAAATGATTGTTAAATATGTAATGAAGGCTTGTCATAAACAGAAAAAACCATGAAAATGGAAACCTGTCAGACTTGAACTGAACACAATTGGAGGGTTAATATGGTGTACAAGAAAACCTTTATAAAAGCAATAAATCAAATTTTCTTAAACATTATAAACATTAATTGCCTTTTTAAAAAATATTAAGGTAAATCCAAATTGCTATTTAAATTGTGTAAAAAAGTTATTAAAATATATAAAATAAAATATAGCAGTCAGTTGTAATATGTACTAAAAACAGAGATGCCACATGCTGTTTTGAAGTTGATTCATATTTGCATGTTTACAGAATTTGGATGTCTTCACATTTTGAAATCATACAAATGTGTTTAAGACGTCTTACTGGCATCAAATGATTTAATTGGAGTATGAATTTAAGCCCAGTCTTATCCAGTATATAAAGTCAATACATAAACATGAACCCATTTATAAAAAGATTATTAAATAAGTTACACTTAGTGCTCAAAATAGATGCTCACAAGTTCACCAATGTGTCATTTGTGGGATAATACCATATTTTAAGGGGATTACAGCAAGCCTGCTTGCAATAGCCATATTCAAAGAACGGTTTAATCATTTCTACTCACCTGCATTGGCTACAGGCACCATTCATTTTTCATATTATCAAAAATGACAGCCTTGGTGAAAATATTGTCTAACGTGGAGTTAGACCTACTTAAAATTGATTAGAGCAATTTCATAACACTTGTCGTTTCAGCTGGAGGGGAATGCTTACTTCACTGTAAAATGTGTGTCATGAGTGACTGACTGAACTCAGCAGACCTGGAATTTCATTCACATCTAAGCATTTATAACCATTACTGTCAGCATTTCAGACACAGAAGGACTATAAATATCATGTTAACTTTTCACCCTTTGCCTATCCCTATTGACAAATCAATCAAAGCAAGATGTCAGCTACACTATATACTTTCTCATGGACCACACAGTCACAAGGCCAATACTCCACATTTCCTTTTGAATAGAAACAATCACAGCTGCAAATTGTGGGGGCTCCAAGCTTTAATAAAAAGTGAGCACACGCATGCTGTGCTTTGTTTATATGCCCCATAGAAAGTATACAGATACCCTTTGTCTCACTATATTTATTTCATAAAGTTTTAAGTGAATGTACCTCTATAATGAAGTGTTTAAAAATCTTTGCCAAATTAATGTGGTGTGGTTCTATCAGCTATTGATGAAGAACTAGTCTTGATGCAGAGTGACTGAAGATCAGGAGTGTTTTTTGTGTCGCAGGCACAAAAAACAACAAATGAATTTTTAACAAATGAAATAAATTTGACAGGTAAAACATGAAATATCTTGGGTTCATGCCTTCTTCAATTAAATAAAAGTCAAAGTTAAAAAAAAAAAAAAAGTGTTGCATATGACGGTAGTATTTAAGATTTGTTTAAGACACTAGTATGTAAGATTTAAGAAAGCAGCCAAATGAGAGCCTTTAAGTCATTTATTAACTTAAATACTCAGATGTGTTCTCCTTTTGTGCAGCTGTACATTTAGACCTTCATCTTTTCTGTATGGGTAAGATTAAATTTCCCTGAAGAGTCTCTGTTGCATCCCATCCAGCATATCTCTTACATAGTTACCTGTCGTTATAATATAGCCCTTTCATTTTGGTGTCACTTGTTATGGCTCACCACTACATAGCAAGATCATTGACATCTTGGGAGCCAGCATGGAAAGCACAGAAGTGGCCTCACGGTAGCTCTAGTGGATAATCTGAGAGTGTGAGCATCGTCAGAAAAAAAAGCACACAAAAAATGAAAAAACAGCATTACATTCAATCTAACAAACTTTAAAAGTAGCCCTGTAGCATTACCATTGTACTCATGCTGACAAACCAGCAATCAGTCACGCTCAAGACAGCTTCTTAATTGGAGCATGCTGATTGCTTCCAACAAGCTGCAGGTGCCGCCTGAATGAGCCGCTGCGATCTATAGGAGGGTCTAGAAGGAGGGTGTGTCACACGCAGGCCCCAACCACCACCACAAGATGCCGCCAGAGCTGCAACCAGAACTAAAAATAGACACACAAGCACAACCACAATAGCAAATACAAAGGGTTAAATAAGCACAGGAGATAAACCCATAACAGAGAAATCTATATTTATAATCTATATTTATAATTGTATTACCCTACACAGATTAGTGTTTTATTGGTATTAATAATGAAAATACATTATGACATGTGCAATAAACAAACATATTTATTCATGCATTCACATTCTTATTCGCTCATTCCTGGACAAGGTTGTGAGAGAGTTGGCGCCTAGCCAGCGGCACAGGTTTCAAGGCAGTAACAACCTTAGAAAGGGCGCCAATCCATCATAGGGCATATACACTCATACACTAAGGCTGCTTTAGCATAATCACTTATCCTGCAGCATGTCTTTGGACTCTGGGAGAAAAGCGGAGCACCCAGAGTAAGTCCACATGAACACGAGCACTAGTCTCTTTACTTTCAGAAAATACAAAGGAACTGTTAATTTGAACAAGGGTTTTACATAAGTATCTGGTAGAGTTACATGCATATTTGAACAACATCCATGTTTGTCATTATTACATTAAGGACATAACATTGCTTTCAACAGGCTATTTAGGCAGCAATGACAAAATTGAAATTCAAACTGAAATTCAGTTTGAGCTTTGGCTAACGGAGAATAAGGTTAGACCTAATTATAGATATTTCTCTTTGAGCACAAAGTGACTCCATGAACAATTAAGTCAGTAGGTTTAAATTAGAAACAATAGATGCAAATTAAAATCCTGACCACGAGGTCCATTTCAGGACTGCTAAGCTCCTTTCTCTGCTTTTACATTTTATAAAAGCCTGATTTAGCAAATTTATGAAGCATAATAACACAGTGTGTGATTCATGGTCTTGTCTGTATGACATAGGGGTGGTTGGGGGCATAAACAGGTCACACTGTTTACCAGATAAAAAATTATATCCTTGCTTTCCATCTATATTTCTATATCTATGATCTACCAGTCTGTTTGTTTGCTTATTCATTACAGGCTACAAGATCAACAGAAATTGTCAAGTAAAGGGAGGAGTGCAACATTATTTGCCTGCTGACATTCTAAAACAGATACTTTTTTTTCCAAGTAGAGAAAGCTGGTTACTACAGCTGTTATTAATCAAACCAACTACACAAGTCCCTGTATGTGGTACATAATGAAATTCTGCAAAATGCATTGTTAGAGGCATTGCAAAAATCCATTTAATTACTTATTAAACTGTAGCGTGCTTAAACTGGATTTAGTCAAGCCATTGATTTTGAAAGTGCATAAGTGCATTTGTAATAACCTGTGAAATTTAAGTTGTAAATATGAGTGAGTGTATCACGTTACAGCATCAACATGCTGTGTTCTGCATGGGACAAATAAAATGGAAATTGTATTGTTGTTTAGAGATACCATACATCAGCCCAGACTGGGTTCTGTATTGCTAAAAGGATACTATAGTGTGTGTAGGGATCATTTCGTCTATACTGTAGCATAGCATGAGTTAAATCAGCCCAACAGTAGGGCTAAAACGCATGTGAAAATACACTGATCCTTCCTTGTTCTTATTAGTTTAAATATGATGAAAATTAAAGCTGTTACAAACAGCCGAACAACTGGGTATATATGATTCTTAACCTTTCTTTTCTTAATAAAATGTAATATGAACAAAAATGATATATAATAGAAATGAATATACACTTCCTGGCAAAAAATACAAATAAAATAATGCACCCATGTCTGCCATTTACAGGTGCTTAGCAGAATGAACTTTGTTGTCACAACCATATTGTTATGTGTCCTGCCACTGACAACCAGTCACCGTTGCCTTCGTTTGCAGTTGTGTTGTGAATGAGAAACTTAGACTCCTTCAGCCCGGGACCGTATCTTTAGCAATAATTTAGGGTTCTGTTTGGAATCTGATGATGATCGTGATTGAGTATCATGTTGAATGCTTTAATCATGCATTTGTTGTGGAGTGACCCAACCTCTGGTGTGATGACCTAGGGAGCCATTTTACAATTGGTCACCTCTGGTAGTGATACGAGGGCCAATAACACTTCAGCAGTATGTGGCCATGTGTGTTGTCTCATGGCAAGGCTTCCAACTGTCAATGAGTATATAACAACAATATATCTTTTAAAAAGTATTTATCATAAGACAAGTAAAAATCTAATAACATCTAGGTTGATCTCATATGATGTCATTAGTTATTATTATAGTTTATATTTAATGATTGTCACACTACCGTTGTTAGTCATATAGCTGGCTTGCTGTTTGATGCCATGTTTGAGCTTATGTTAATGCTCTCACTAAGAAAACATTTGCATTTCTGATATTTCAGAATTAATATGAAGAGGGTCCCAAAATAACTGCTGGACAATTTAATCCTGTGCATGCCCCATCACTGTAAGTGTGTGTTGGGACTCTTGGGTGACCATACACCCTACTAAACAGTCAATGTGTACCACTCTGATCCTGTTTGATAAGCTTCTGTTCACCCACATAAATATGTCACTCATGATAAATCATGATAATTGAGTTTGTGTCTCATGTGCATAATAAAACAACTTTCTATGACTTTTCATTTGCGTTTCTGATTATCTTGTTTTATGAAATAAAATCGAATGGCTATTTTTTTAGTCATTTAATATTTATTTTGAAATATCCCCTAATTTTTGTGTGTAGTGTATTTATTCATTTTATACATTATTACTAAATATGTTATATTATCAACCTCTACCAAACTGAACATGATGCCTTTTAAATGTTATTCGGATAGACTACGAAAACATTGGAATTACCTCCTGAAACCACTACATCTGGCGGAGTTTGTCCAATTGGGTGTACAGGGTTAAAACATTCTGTATATATTTCCTCAGGTATAGCACACAACAGCTTTGGTCACATTTTGATTATATGGTCTCAAAATATTTTCATATTCTTGGCAGTAGTGAGAACAAAAAAGATTGTGTTCTTGTAAACATATATATTGTTTGAATTATACATATTGCAACATACTCAAGTTTTCTATTAGTTTTTGCAGTTCACACAAATATGCTGACAATTTGCTTCCTTTCTTTACCTGTAAATTCATGTCTTTACTCTTTTTCTGGCAGTTGAGAGGCTTGTTCACAGTCTGTACTATATATACCCAGAATTTGCAGCAGAACATTAATCAGAGCACGGCACTCCCTTCTATAGCTTGACATCTTTCCACAGTACACACACATACCTGTCAATCTACATACTGGATAATAGGTCTCATCAGACTAGTTGTCTTTTTTCCATTGTTCCAAGGTCCAGTTCAGGCACATTCGTGTCCATTGTAGGTGCTTTTGATGGTAGTATGGTCAGCTCCCATAACGTTCATAGGTGGAACTGGTCTGGTTCGTGGTTTCTTCCAAGACCACTGTCGGTACATATTCACCAATGCTGACCGGGAGTGCCCCACTAGTTATGTTGCTTAGGAGATGATCTGACCCATAGTAATTCGTCTTTTATAATGGTGTGTCAGGTCTTTACTCCTGGACATTTCTCCCACATCCAACAAGTCTACTACAAGAAAAGACAAGCACCTTGAAGTTTAGCTAATATCAATCCAGCAATAAACATGTATTGAAATGCCCATAAAGAGCTAACATAATCATGTAGAAAAGGGAACACTGCCCCTCGTTCTCTGCACACATAAACAAGTTTGTCTTCATATAATTATTTATATTACTTTCCATTGACATAACATTATTTCAGCTGTATCTAACCCAAATCTCAGTAACGCAAACAAATGTTTCAGCTCATTTGTTTGTTTTTCTGTTTTTCAGTTTTTGTAAAAAAAAATACTGCTACTACTACTAATAATAATAATAATAACAATAATAATAATAATAATAATAATAATAATAATAATAATAATAATAATAAACAAAAAATGGATACAATTCAATTTCTTGTAGGAATCAGCAAAACTTCACACACACACACACACCAGATACAGCTTTTATGGCAAAACAAAGGATTAAAAGTTAACCAGGTGGCATAGTGTCGCCTCACAGCTCCAGAGATCTGGGGTTTGTATGCTCTTCTCATGTCTGGGTTTCCCCCCTAGGTACTCACTCCAGTTTCCTCCCACATTCCAAAAACATTGCTTTGTCAAAACTCCACAAATACTTTGCAAAATGAAACACAGCGCTCAAACTGATTCTTTCTACAAATATAACACAGACAGCTATTTTATGCTTGAGAATATCAAACAAAACCAATGTGAAAAATTCAAAATGTTACCATCAAACATGATCATGCATGCTTGGGATCCATGTAGGGTTTTTAGTCCTACAATAGAATTTTCATTTGCAAATACAAAAGCAGGATAATTTATTCACCAAATAAATAAAGTACAAAGACTTTCTCTTGCTGCAGGTGTCATCATATGTATAGTGCACAACATCTAGAGTGCAGATCAAGTCCTGTACGGGAGTACGAAGGGAAATATACACAGTATATGTGGTTAGCAGCTAATATAAATGAAATGGTAGCATATATTAAACAAGAAATTAAATATGTAAATGTACATGTAGATGCATTCTGCAAAGGGTTAAAGTGAATGTGTGCGCTGACTATAGTCAGTTGAGATGCAGATGAATCCGCATCCTGTCTCAAATACTGGCTATTGGCTGTTGTGTTCTCCTTGGCCAAGCAGCAGGGAAAAAAACGGCTGGCATGGCGGATTCTTGCTTGGCATTCATCTGCATGGATGTCATCACATTCCTCCTCCATTGCCTGGAGTAATGCCACACACTTGTGGGGTCTGCTTTTGTACAGTTAACACCATGTTGAAAATACAGTAATTCTCTACTGGAACTAAAACTCTACTGGGATATGGTAGAAGGCACTACAAAACACTTGTTTGCCACTTCTGCACCTCCTCTGCCACCTGGTCTCTAGCAGGTTGAAGATTGCCTATTCAATGAAGATATATTCATAGGAAACAGCACTGGTATCCAATTCAAGCAATGTGGAAACAGGAGAAAATCCTGAGGTAAACAGAGACATGTCTGTACTGAGGTCATGCTTTACACAAACGTATACTGCTCACAATAATTTGTGGATATTTGATTATAGAATATCTCGTTTTAAAGTATTCAATATTTTTTGTGAGCAGTATATATAGGTGTCATTGCTCTTTTATTTGGTGGGAGTTGTGCTGAAATGGAAGTTGATACACGTTCAACATCATTCTCATCTGATGTTGATTCAAGTCAAGGTCAATTGTGCACAGAATGGCCTGGTCAGTGTTTGTAAAATGGACATTGTCTTTCAACGCTCTGTCTCTGATTTCCCTCAGGGTGAAGGCATAGTTTTTCAAAATCATGCCGACTATATAGGTCTAGTGGTTCACTGTGAATCCTTGCTGGCCATCTTTCCATTCAGTGAAAAGTGTATATAAACAGTATAGCACCCACAATTTACTGCATAACTATGTAAATAAAAGACAAAACATTGTACTACATTTCTGTGAGAATTTCTGTAGAATCCACAAAAACTTTGATTTAATGTTATACTGCATTCACTTTAGAAATTACTGGAAATCTACTCAAGTGGTTACGTGACCATTCTCTTCTCCCACATACAACCACAATTCCAACGAAGTTGCACATCTGTGAAGACACCATTAATGCTGAAAGGTACACACAGGTTGTGGAGCAAGAAATGCTGCCATCCAAGTAATGTCTTTATCAAGGATGTCCCAAGACAATGCCAAGCCACATCCTGCATGTGTTACAACAGCGTGGCTTCATAGTAAAGGAGTGTGGGTACTAAACTGGCCTGTCTGCAGTCCAAACTTGTGTTTGGGGTTGTTGTGTTGAAATACTGCCCTGCGGGCAGTATTCCGAAGGGAGGGAATCATTGTCATCAATTTGATACATATGCACTACATGGTCTGAGCACTGACAGAATGACCCCCACCCCTTTAATCTCTTCAGCAATCTGGATGTGACACTGAGCATGTGACTAAAACCTCTGTGGTCGATGTCTGTTCTAAGCAGGACCATATTTATGGAGAGCAACAGTTCTTTTTTTTTTCAGATTTCAGGTTTTTGGTGATGAAGTGCCATGTTGAACTTCCAGTGAACAGTATGAAAGAGTGTGAGAGCAATAACATATTTAACAAATTTAATACACCTGCTCCCCATTCACAACTGAGACCTTGTAACACTAATGGGTCACATGATACCAGGGAAGGAAAATCGTTAATTGGGCATGATTTGTCCATTTTTAATTTTTGTTGCCAGTGGTTTAGACATTAATGGCTGTGTGTGTTGAGTTATTTTGATTGCACAGCAAATGTACACTGTTATACAAGCTATAAATTGACTACAATACATTGTATCAAAGTGTCATATCTTCAGTGTTGTCCCATGAAAATCTATGCTAAAATAGTTACAAAAAAGTGAGGGTGTATACTCAGAGTTTAGCAATTTGGTCATGTTGTTGATACATGAACATATTGATACATAGGTCATATTTTTTATTTTGTTAGATTCTATTTTAAATTGTATAAAACGTAAATTTATTAAAGAATATGTATTCAAAATTTTCAAATAAAAAATTTGCAGGATCATCAGGATTTCATTCAGCATTTTAATTTGCCTTCTTCATTCTTTGTGGCATAGACTGACATGATCATATTCATGATTATGAAGCTGCAGTGGATATGTTGGGTACAGTTTAGGATTATATGAGCTTTGTGACGTGGCATGTAAAAGATGGGAACACCATGGCCTTAAACTGATGGACTGATGGTTGGGGGTAACGCAGTACAAAGTAACGCGTTACAGTAATCAGATTACTTTTTTCTGTAGCGCAGTAATGTAAAGCGTTACCGTTAAATATTTTGTAATCTTACATTACATTACAAATACTAACTTAATAAAAAACTATGTTTCCTGCGTTACTCACGTTTTTCTATTAAAGATATTTTTTTTAAGCATAAACAGTCAGTTGGACACGTGACTGTGACGTGACATGCATACACTAACTATAATAAGAGCAGGAGATCCAACACAAATAACAAACCAAGAATCAATACAAGAATTTTCATTTGTAGTTCTAAACATGTTTAGGGTGTTTTACTTATTTTATGTCTTTCCTACGATGTTATTCCTCTCTTAAATGCAAATATACCCTTATGCAAATTAGGCTATGACGTCATTTAGCAACTTGTAGTGACTTTTAGGTAAAACCTATAGTGACTTTCGTTACTGAGGATTTGGTAACACTGAACGAGCACAGTGTAGCTACGATGGCAGAGGATGAGGCTGGCTGTTTCCATAAGTGGAGATATTCTCACTATTTTGAATTTGCTGAACGCAGAGAGCAAAACATTACTGTGAAGTGTAAGTTATGTCCAAGCCAAAATAATTGTTTTAATTGGATTTGATTGTGTTCTGTTGTTTAAAAATGTGTACTTGTACAGAGAGCTTTAAGAATAGATAAATTCATTTTTATAAATGTTTAATACTGCACCTGCTGCTCCTTAATTAACCAAAATAAAACATAAATCTGACTGTCTATATTGTAGCATTGATCAAAGACAGGGGCGGACCATCCTGGCTCCAGAGATCATTGTCATGAGTTTGTCATTCTTTTGGGTATGTGCTGTCTGTGTGTGCTGTGTGTGTGTTCATGGAGCTATCAAGACTTATGGGTGTGTTCGTGGGCATGGTTTATGTGAGTGAGGGAGCCTGGAAGTTACCATCTTTAAGAATGTGTTCACTGTATGTGTATCAGTGTTTAAGCTTTGCGATACTATGTGACAGTGCTAGACTGGTTATAAAATCTCTTTTAAGAGCTGGTATTGTCTTGCACTGTGGTTCTAATAAAGAGCAGTCTGGTTCTTCTACCCCGACGCTACAATGAGTAATGAGTAAAGTAATCCCGTTACAATTTTATTTAAGTAATGAGTAATCAGTAATATATTACTGTTTTTGAGTAACTTCCCCAACACTGCTTATAACTATCTACTAATCCATTCATCTGTTGTCTATCCATATATATATACATCTATTCATCAATTCATATGCCCAGCTTTCACACATCTAACCTCCATTCATTCATTTACCCTTCCATCTATCTACTAACCTACCAGTCCATTCTCATTTCAATTCATCCATCCATCCATCCATCCAACTATCTAGAAATTCATAACTCAGTTATCTATGCCTCCCTCCATTCTGTCTATCCATCCATTCAAATATCCACCTTCTTATTTATCACCCACCTAGCTGCCATTCATTCATCCATTTTCTCAATTCATGCATTCATCCACACACCCTTCTACATATCTGTAAACGGATTATCTACTCAACCTCCATTCTTTACCATGTACACGTTCATCCATGCAACCATTCATTGCTTGTAAAAGACTCTCCCTAGACATAGACATCTACATCCATTCAAGCATCCACCATCCGCTCATCCATCCATCCATTCATGTACCCTCGCAATCGATTTGCTAATCCATTCCTGTGTCCAACTGATTAATTCATCCATCCATACAGCCATTGCCTTCGTCTCTGTATATGATCTAAAGATTTATCCATCCATCCCCAACACTATTCCTCCACCCTTCCTCCACCCTCCATCCTAAGCGACTGATCTGAATGCTGTTAAAAGAACAAACGATCCGATTATTTATTTAGCAGGAGCGGATGATCTCATCCCATAGCGAGCTAAAGCTAGGTGTGTGTGCTGCATTGGGAGAATGCATGGTGTGTATGCCAATGAGGTACAGCAGTGCGGTAGCCATCATATCTGTGGACCAAACACCGGGAGCACACACATACACACACACACACACACACACGCACACACACACACACACACGCCTCATAGGCACAGTGCACTGGGTACAGGCGTTTTCAGTTTCTAGCCTTGTGATGGTGCAGAAAGGAAAACCTGCAGGCCCGCCTCAACACACACACACACACACACACACACACACATATAATAAACGGCCACACCATAAAAGCCCCGGGCAGCCATGTTTGTTCAGACCTGTTCACGTTTTTTTTTAAAACATGGGGAACAAAATCCGCCCATTAAAGCAGACAGGCGCACAGATGACTCCAGCAGCACTAACGCGTCCCGCCTCATAATAAAACCCCAGTGATGGAATATCAGATCTGGAGCCTGGCTCGAACACCCCCCCCCCACACACACACACACACACTCAAACACCCCCATAAAAAGACAAACGGAATAAATTTGGGCCTTTGGTGTGCATTTGGCAAAGCTGTAAACAATAAACCCTAATCAACGAAGGTGAAGAAACCAGTGGGACCGGAGAAGAACCGGGGGCACCGATGCAGCCGATCCTCATTCCACACAACATGCACAAGCTTTCGAATGAGTGTGTGTGTGTGTGTGTGTGTGTGTGTGTGTGTGTGTGTGTGTGTGAG
>JAUZST010011696.1:0-11779 GCA_034779995.1 Parotocinclus haroldoi
TGTGTGTGTGTGTGTGTGTGTGTGTGTGTGTGTGTGTGTGTGTGTGTGTGTGTGTGCGTGTGTGCGTGTGTGTGTGTAATACACATAGGGGACACAGGTCTATTTTTATGACTATGTTAAAGAACTCTCTGGGAGTCTCTCGCCTGCTGGAGGATAAAACCAGTGAGGAACACATGCACACACTCCCAGGCGCGCACACACACACACACACACAATAATAAAATGCAAACAGTGAACATGAGTAAAAAACTGAACTTCAGACTTCAGAATAATAATAATAATTATAATTATAATAATAAATAAAATTCCAATTGTGTTCTGTGGATGCATCATTTAGTTGTTCTTTAGTTGTGCTCTCACTTACTGCATTTAAAACTTTCCACCATCTGGTAAATAAATTCTTCCCCCTAATGATCTCTGATCAGGTCTGATATTCTATCTGATCTAAAGAGTAAAACTCACACACTGTGGAGGAGCAGAGAACAGAAGCAGCTCTGATAGAAGCAGTTATGATACGATATGTTATGGATTTATTCATTTATTTCATATAAAATGTAAAAAAATAAAATAAAATGTATTCATTATTTCATATAAAAAAACATAAACTATGCAGTTAAAGAAATAACAGTTCCGTTTCTCTGATGATCTCTGATCCTAATTAAAATCATCACTTACACCCTGATTCAACTCAGATTCTCTATAACTTTATCCCTGTGTGAATGCATGACATTGATTTACTTTAGAATAAGCTCATTTGAGGAATAAAAGATGAAATGCCCCAATTAATATTTGAAATGTTTTCTTTTGATGAGAGAACATTTTTTAATCAGTGCGCTATTAAATAAAACATTATAGTGTAGGTCTGTCCGTCCAGCAGCGACACAATGAATTGTAACTTTTCTCCCCAGCTTTCCATAGTCACTTAATGGAATTCGGGGTCACAGGAGCCTGCAGGGGTGTATACACAAACACACACACACACACACACACACACACACACACATACAAACACACATACACACACACATCTAAAGCCTTGGGGGTGTGATGCATTAAAAAGGCTGCGGTTTAATAACAAACAGATTTCATGAACCATGAACAGCACTGTATGTTATGGGTTTAATGTAGGAATGAGTGTCTACTGAAAATATGTGTTTATTTGTTGGCTGAAGCATTATTTTTAATAAACACACACACACACAAATTAATAATGTATATATGAGACGTTAGAGAATCAGCACTCAGGTGGCTCATCTCTCTGATGTCAGAAATTCTGGCTGAATATTTAGATCAGTGAAAGTCCCGGACTCAGAGGAAATTGTGGATATGCAGGAGAGTCAAGCAGAGCCATGAGAGTAGTTCAGTTCTACAGGAGAAGATAAAAGACTGTAGGGTTTATCAGAGTAGAGAGAATCAGGTTGGGACTTTTGACAGGGTAACAGATGGAGATCCTGTGATGGGACCGAAGAAGAACACATGGAGCCTGAAGCAGCAGAGCAGTGATCTGGAGGAGGACCACAAGGAGCTTCGTGATGAGGAGGAGGAGAAATGGAGGAAGAAAACAGAAGGTTTTGAGAAAATTGCATCATGGCCACCCCCCATAGTTAGTCTTACTTCCCATAATGCTGCACTTTGACGTTCTACAGTTACAACTGTAGTCCAACATGTTCTCGTTAGATGATGTTCATGCTGGGTGATTGCTGTGGTGTCCTAGGTGATCGCTATGGTGTTGCTAAGGTATCCAAGGTGGTCGAAATGGTGTGGTGACCCTTCGGAACAGTCAATGTGGGGGTACTCTGGTCCAGTTTAACATGCTTCTGTTCACCATGAATATATCACTTATTTCTCAATCACCATAATTTAGTTTAAATCTCATTTGCACTGAAAAAACTATTTTTCGTTTCCTTTTCTGATGATGTTGCTTAATGAAATAAAATCGAAGGCTTACTTGTTTCAAATGATTCATATACATTTGGAAATATCCCCTCATTTTAGTGATCAGTGTATTTTATTTATTTTACAACTAATTATCTATTTTTATTATGAGTTGTTGAGATTGAAACAATTAAATGGTTTTGATACAAGACTGCAGTAAATTCTGGGCTGTTTTCCTTAGTTAAGTGACATGTCTGATGGACATTGGTTGTTCACCCTCCCAGTCCCTAACAGATCTAACAGGAATCCCATTTGACAGAACTAAAGTCTAAAAATGAGAAGGAGCGTGTTCGCATAGTTTTGGCTCTGTGCTGTACTGGTGTATATAGACATGATTAGGTCTCTTTCTACAGCTGCTCTCTTTCTGTTTTTTCTCTTATGGATGCTGTGAAAATCAGAGTTCCCTCAGGACTATAAACTACAGAGCTGCTTCACTGAACCCAGAGATTTGTGATTGTTGTGCACCTGCTAGATTTAAAACACACACACACACACACACACACACACACACACACAGAACGAGGTTCATGTATTTCTGAGGAATGTAAAAAAGTCAATAGTCTGTGAATGTCACGAAAGAAAATGAACCATCAAACGGTTAGAACGTTTGAAGTGAGTTTATTTTTCATCCACAGGAAATTATGTAAGCAATCCATCATACGTTTAATACCAATTGTACCACATCTAAAACCATCTGTACCCCGTCTAATACCAACTGTACCATGTGTAATACCAACTGTACCATGTGTAATACCAACTGTACCCCATCTAATACCAACTGTACCATGTCTAATACCAACTGTACCCCATCTAATACCAACTGTACCCCATCTAATACCAACTATACCATGTCTAATGCCAACTGTACCCCATCTAAAACCAACTGTACCCCGTCTAATACCAACTGTACCATGTGTAATACCAACTGTACCCCATTTAATACCAACTGTACCATATCTAATACCAGCTGTACCATGTCTAGTATCAACTGTACCAGGTGTAATACCAACTGTAGCAGGATTAAACCATCTAATTATACCAGCTGAAGCAGGAACACGGTGTGTAAGGGCCTGAGGCATGATCTGAGCATGCTCAGTACAAGACCTTTCTCTTCTTGCCTTTTTGTCTCTCAGGAGTCTCTGTTACTGACGTCCACTTAAACGTACGTCTGTCATTATGTGTGTTTAATTGGTTCTGCTGCCTCATTGATTGGGTCCATCAGAACGAAGCGCTGTAATTGGCTGAGGTCACATTCTGAGGAATAACATCACTGAGCTGCAGAGATGCGATACAATAAGAAAGATGAAACAGATCCTCTTTGAGTTTCTGATTGTCACGGTGACGATGATGGCAAGTGACAGCAATGTTCTGCAGGGAAAACATGCTTTGTTATAGAAACATTGTAATCTCACTTTGATTTCCTCCTGAAATCTGCAGTGCTGCGTTCAGGAAATGTTAAAAGCATCTCAAATCATTGATTTTCCTAAAAGCAATCAAAGCTCAACCCCATCACACCAGTATAATTTGAGTTTGAAACATGTCATTAGTGAATTCAGAGCACAACTAACCTGAAAAATAAACACACTTAGTATTAGCACATTACCAACGCCCATAAGGTAATATTATAGCTCCATCAAAATATCAAATTCAGAAAGGGGAAGGAGAGATCAAGGATACAGCATGGTTTTCACAGGTTGGGTCCAGAGTTTACATAACCTTGCCATTACTGGTACTGGTTATTACAACAAGAGGCACTAAAAGTGCTTCCCCTACAGTGCTGCCCTATAAAAAGGCTCTCAATGGCTACGTTTGGGAAATGTACCTCTTGGTCAGAGACTTTGAGAGGTGGCATCACTGGACTGAGAGAAGCAGGATGGTCATTCCCATCTTAACTGTTGTAGCTGTTAAGAGTGGAGTGATGGAGTGGTTTTATGGGGGCACACACAAACGGTGAACAGGCTCCAGATGTCCCAGTCAAACTGCCAGGAGAGGATCGTATGATCCACTGACAGGCACAAGCAGCTCCCACAGTTTTATTATCTACCATCCAGGCACAGGGGGCACCTTCACTACACACCCCTCTCTCTGCCCGTACCATTATTAGGAGCTTGGCAGAATAAAATTTGTTGTCACTGCGTCATTATGTCTTAACAGCCAGCCAGTGTCACCCTTATTTACAGTGGAGTCGTGAACGAGAAACATGCACTGGTACAAGCTATATTATCTTTAATGAGGAATCCAGGTTTTGTTTGTGATCCGATGACATGCGGGTTAGAGTAGAGCTTCAATCCTGCCTTTGTTGTGGAACGACACACTGCCCAAATTGCTGGGGTGATGATCTAGGAAACCATCATATATGACAGTCGGTCACCTCTAGTAGTGACATGGGGGACACTAACAGTTCAGCCATATGTACAGGACTTCCTGCGGCCATCTGCCATTTTTCAGCAGGATAATTCTCACCCACACAGTACTGGTTTAACAGGAATGTCTCCACATTGCTGCCTGGTTGCCAAATTTATCATCAATCTAGCATTTATGAGACCAGCTACGAGTGTGCAGGATCTAAAGACTCATTCTGTCTCCCACATCTACTCATCTCCTGAAGGTCAGGGGGCAGGGGATAGAGCAGTATGGGAGGAACTAAGGGAGGAACGAGAGCTTGTGGAACCAGCAGCATGGAAAGGTTCTGCACACAGGAGGAGGATGAGGGTTAATGGAGTGGAACGCCCTCGAGTGGTGTCGCTTTGGATAAAGATTCTGCAGTGTGAGTCCTCCTTACTGGACCATTACAGGAACACTTCAAACCAGCTCTAATGAGACCTCTGCCTAGTGTGTGTGTGTGTGTGTGTGCAGTCAGATTTGCAATGAGTCACAATCATGCCTGCAGCAATGGATTAGAGGGAGAGATGACAGAAGACACAATCCACAGACACACAAACACACACACACACACAAACACATCTCCTCTATAATGACATTAACAGATGTACAGTTGTATCACACACACTCAGCGGGAGTGTGAGAGTGCAGATAGTGGAGCAAAGCAGCCACCTGAACACCCACCAACCCACACACACACGCGCACACACACACACACACACTGGATTTGTGTTTATCTTTTCAGTGTTTAACCTTCTGCCTCACTTTGTGTTTATCTGCAGTAGAGTACTTGTTCTTTTCAGTAGGAGCATGCTTATGATACCAAATATGCTAACAGTATGCTAATGATATGCTAACGATATGCTAACGGAGTGCTAAGACAGGCTGCAGCAACAGGCTGCATCCTCCTCCTGATCATCACGCAGAGAGAAATTTTAAAAATCTTCCCACATCGGTGTACCAACAGGAAATCGAATCAGATTTCAGCTCCGGTGTGACTCAAGTTTGATTTGAACTAGGCTGGACCAATTTAACAAATGAAGTCTGACTTCTGGAGGAGGTTTCCAGTCCAGTCAGGGATCTGTGACTCGGACTCACAAGACAGATCAGATACGATGCGGTTTTTATGCCGTTCGGTTATATTATATGTTTGATATTGTTTTCTTATGAACTCTATTATATTCAGTAATGATTTATTTATATGATTATTGTATTAGATTCTAAGGCTATATATTAAGGATAAGGATAAGAATAAACTGAGGTTCCAGCATTACAGTACACATAAGAGGAGGTAGATGGTAAAAAAGAGAGAATTAAAAGTTTATATATATATATATACACACAAGTCTGATAAAGCTTTTAATGTTTGTAAAAATTGAAGAATGACCAACTGTTCCTTCCCATCCTCTGGCCTCCTGTTACCCCTCCTCCCCCCCCTGAGAGGAGTTGTACAGTCTGATGGCATGAGAGACAAAGTCTGTTGGTCCTACACTTGGAGAGGAGCAGTCTGTCACTGAACAGGCTCATCTGGTTGATGATGATAGTGTGCAGAGGGTGACTGGCATCGTCCATGATGTCCAGTGGTTTGTCCATAGTCCTCTTCTCTGTCACCGTCACCAGAGAGTCCAGTTTCATACCAACCACAGAGCCTGCCCGCCTGATTAGTTTGCCCAACCTGGATGTGTCCTTCTTGGATATGTTGTTCCCCCAGCACACTACTACTAAAACACTACTAAAATAGGACACTGGTGACCACGGACTGATAAAACTTCCACAGGAGTTTCCTGCAGACGTTAAAGGACCGCAGCCTCCTCAGGAAGTACAGCCTGCTCTGTCCCTTTCTGTACAGGTGGTCAGTGTCCAGCTTGCTGTCCTGTCCTTGCTATTATATACTATATTTGCTATATGTATCATATTTATTATGAATAATATTGTATTTTATAGTTATTGTATAGTACGTTATTATATTTAATATTTTCTATTATAAATACTGTTGTTTTGTATTGTATTGTTATTTATATATATATATATAGTATATACACCCTTGTAATATTTTTGTAGTTCTTCATGATATTTTATTACATTTATTATTTATTATACATACCATAGTATTATATTCTATAATTATTATATATTATATTGTTTTACATTTATTTATTATCATAAATACTATTGTGTTATATTCTATAGTTATTTATTATATACTTTTTATTTGATTTATTATGCATGTTTATTTTTTATTAATTATATATCTAATTTTATTAAATATAATTTTATGCATTATATACACTATTGTATTAGACTTATTTTTTTCTGTATTTTATTAGATTTATTTTTTTAATTTGACATATTATTTCATTTTATTCTTTAGTAGTTATTATATATTATATTTAACTTTTTAATTTTATATTTAATTTAGATTTATTATTAGATTTAGATTGATTATTTTTGCTATATTTTATTATATTTTAATAGTAATAAAATAATTATAATATAATAATCTACTTTACTGTATTATTATTTAGCTTCTGTTAATTTAATCTATTACTTTAAATTAAATAATTCGATAATTTACCTTAATTCTAACATTTATCATCTACGTTGTAAGCACATCTTGTTTCTTTTTTATGCTTTTTCCTAACATGGTTTTCTCCTTATAATGTTTTTGGATTTCCCTTGCCACTGTTGCCCTAGGTTTGCTCTGTTATGCCTCTGCTCTAAATCCCACTCTGTGATGTTTGGATTCGAAACACGGTGTAGTCGATGGTGGTGAACAGATGGGACCCAGTGAACAGTTGGGTGAAGACAGATGGAACCTCTGGCGCGTGGTAAAATCATGGTTTCCCGTAAGAACAGTGAGATACAGCTGTAGCGTTCACCTCTGCAGAGACTTTCCAGAAAATGCAAAACTCAGATGTCGCAGGGATTTGATGAGGTCATGAAAAAATTCTTGGCAGTGCCTGTAGCGAGAGGAGCGGTGCATGCCTGTGGTCTGTTTGTGAGGATTTGGTTACACACCGGATGGATCCCACTGAGAAATCTCCTCCAGGTCTTATAAACAGAGATCAGAGCTGAACATCTCCACTGATCAATGGAGAATATCACTAGACCCTAACTCTATTTACTAACCATAATCCATAACCCATAACTCAAACCAAAAGCCCAAACTCTATCCTCTAACACCAAATCATAACCCATAACTCCAAACTCTATCCTCTAACCCCAAACCCTAACCCTAACCCATATACTATAGCCCCTAACTCCAAACTCTAACCTTAAACCTGTCCTCTAACCCAAACCATAACCCCTAACCTTAAACCTATCCTCTAACCCAAACCATAAACCTATCCTCTAACCCAAACCATAAACCAATCCTCTAACCCCAAACTCTAACCCCAACCCATAAACCATAGCCCCTAACTCTAAACTCTATCCCCTAACCCCAAACCATAACTCCTAACCTTAAATCTATCATCGAACCCCAACCCATAACCCCAAACTATAAACCTATCCTCTAACCCCTTTATAATAACTCCTAACCTTAACTCATAACCTAGAATCCCTAACCGTAACCCAATCCCCAAACCTTACGGTTTAACCCTAACCCTAAATTCTAATTGTAACCGCTAACTCCAAACCAGAACACTTACAGCATAATCCCAAACCTTAACATTATATCCTAAAATTAAACCCAAATGAATCCCTAATTCTAATCCATAAGACTAACTCTGATACCTCCAGGGTAAATTATGAAGTGATAACAGCTCATTGTAAGAATTTGATGTTAATAATCTCTTCTTCTAAAACAACACAATCATGTCGTTAATACACTATCATGTTTTAAGTAAAACTATTTCTATATTGTATTATGTCCTCAAATAGCAGACAAACCTTACTGAGTTCACATGAGGATGCAGCAAATGTTCGCACATGAAGTGGTTTGGTGGATTGGCTGATTTACTGTGTTTGTTGAAGATAAATCTGTAAAATCTGAGAGCAAACACCAACTCCAACTTTCTGTTTCCTTCTGAGGAGCTTCAGTCCTTCAGTCTAAGATAAGAAGTCCATAAGCGCAGAGTAAACAAGATGACATCGTTTGGTGATCGGTTTACTTGACATTATAAGGTTATGTAAGGAAGAGTGTGCAGGTCCTGCTGCAGAAACTCAGGATAGGTTTCCATTAGGAAGAATTCAGCATAAAGGGCCTACTGAAAGAGACCTGGTTTCATCATGACTGGGGTGAAGGTTGGGTTGTAGGTTTAAGTATTTTCCAGCACCCAAGATTCCTAATAGATTCAGGGTGTGAGGAGTGCTTAAAACCTTTGGGAAATAAAAAGTGAGACTGAGTGTAATTAACTTTAGCTTGGCCATATATTTAGGACAGTAAGATGAGGAGGGAATCACAGGACATTACGAAATAAATAAATACCTGCTCAGAAATGCCCTATAGAGCACAGACTTTACAAAACTGAACAACAAATCACAAAGTTCTGCATTCATAAGCATTTTTGGACAAGATCATGAAAATCGAAGCTAAAGCCAAAATGTACCAAAAAGCTTATTAAGACAAATTATAAAATGCTTTTATGGTATTAATATGGACAGATAATCCAATTCATTTTTTATTTATCCCCCACAACAAAATCAATAAACCAGTTTTGATCTGTTTTACATCACACTGCTTGTTTTAGGACTATAAAAAAAGTATTTCACTATACAAATACACTCTATCGCTTGTTAGACAGCAAACAGGAACAGGAAAGCAAAAGTCAAATCCAGGACAAATTAGAAATTTAGAAACGGACGTACAGGGGTTACCCTAACTAACAAAAATTAAATCCTGTGATCATAATAATTATGAATTAAGCAATGAATACATATTTTAATTCTGTGGTCTTAGACTGAGGTCTGAGGGAGGAGTGGCTGGCTGTGGGATCATACAATGCTGAGGTGTGCAGTGGTCCTGTGTGTTTTTGTGTGTGCTGGGGTGACGTTGTGGGTCATGTGATGATAAATGGGACACTCACAGCAACACATTCTAATAATGAAAACTGACCTCAGTAGGTCACGGTCAGCACACACACACACACACACAATCCTTGGTAACTCCGCCTCCAAGCCTCAGATAAATATAAAGAGATTATAAATTAAAGATTATGATTGCTGATCACTCAAAAAATCAACATCAGTCATGAGTTTTAAGTTCCACAATTCAAATCAATAATTCACTTATTTCTGTTTTCGTCTTTCCATCTCAACAACTTCTTAAATGGAAACAGGGAACCATCATCGAGGGCTCCTCATGTCATCATCGAGGGCTCCTCATGTCATCATCGAGGGCTCCTCATGTCATCATCGAGGGCTCCTCTCGCTCACAAGCTTTTCAGATAAGTGATAGGATAAATACTTTTGAAGTTATAAACATTTGTTAAGGGCCTATAACTTCGCTCACAAAGCGGCTTCTTAACTATTTTGTCATAAAGACACATTCAACAAGGTCTCAGAACCATACATGACCAGAACCCACTGGCCATGGGACCTATGCCCAATCAAAACTGACCGGGACTCTGATCCGAGCCCTTAGAACTGAACTCAGCCAGAACCCACTGTGTCTCGGACCTGCACCCTGCCAGAGTCTACAGGGTCTCAGACCCAAGCGCTGCAAAAATCAAGAGGGTCTCAGACTCACTCCAGACCAGAACCAACCGTGGTTTAGACTCGCACCCATTAAAAAACTGGGTCTTGGACCCTTGCCTGACCAAAATTTACCAGGCCTTGAACCAACTCTTGGAACCACACCCTGTCAATATCGACAGGGTCTCGAACCAACCATGTCTGGGACCCATGCCTAGCCACAACTGTTTGGGTCTCATGCCCTGCCAGGGAAGACTGGGTCTCGTTACTGTGCCTGGATGAAAGTGACCAGATCTCAGACACAAGCCCGACCAGAACCAACCGAGTCTCTGACCCACGCCCTATCAATGGTTCATTAATCAATAATTAATCAATCAGATGTGGCTGAAGAAAGTCAACAGGAATCCATTTAAAGATTTATGTCTTTATGTAAACTTTATCCCTCAGATTGTGCCCTGGCCATCTCAAGCCAAACAAGACTCATGGCAGTAGCACCAGAGATAATCACACGACCAGCTTCCCCTCCCTCAGGCACGTCCGACGTGGTGTTTAAGCCGCTGTGCCACCCGATTGCTTACCTTACCATTTTTATTTAATGTTTTTACACCTTTTATCTAATACTTTTTAATTGAGTTTTTAAAAAAATCATACTTCATTATCTTATTCATTTTAGTCTTTCTTTTTGTCTTTTTATTTTTGTTTTTGCTTCCACAAGAAAGCATTTTTTATTTGCTCACATTTGTAACAGATATTAAAAAAAAAGTCGTTGTTGTTGTGTTTAAAGATTGTATTATTGTAATTTTTTGTAGTCTGCACTCCATATTCAGGGCGTTAACATTTAAAACCTTCTTCTGTTAATGATGTGAATAAAAGACGTAGGCATGAGTCAGTTTCTCTTTTCTTATTAAAATTACTACTTTACACTACTCAAGAGACACACATACAACAAGCTGGATTTAGATCTAAAGTGTTCTTAACAGTGGAGCAGAATCTTCTACTGTACTGTACTTTACTGTTGGTACAATTGGGACAGTTCCAGCATAAGCAAGCATAGGGCAACAGCAGCAAGGAAAAGTTCCCCAGAGATTTTGGGAGGACCAAGGCACAAAATCGGATCCATCCTCCAACATATAATCAGTTAAAATGATTAATCATGAGATGATGACGATGTGAGGTTTGGTGTTGTGGTTTTTTGCTTGTTGCTTGGTGGTGTTGATGCTGGTGTTGCTAGATCTTCACTCTTGTGCTCTTCTGTAAGTGCCTGACATCAGCAGCAGGAGGATCCCAACAGGAAGTGACACAATTGACTTCCTGCTGCTGACTGAACACAGTGGTGTTTCTCAGTCAGGTCTGATTTAGTGTCAGGACTGAAACTCAGCAGCTCAACCTGTTCTATCACATCAGATATCCCTCCCTACCACTGCACTGCGTGTGTGTGTTCTTTGGAGAGCATCTTGGAGCTATAACATTAATTGGAATGGAATGGAGTTCTTACAGTGGTGTGTGTATGTATGTGTTTGTTTGTGTGTAGTTGGGGGTGGTGGCTGCAGAGCTGGTGGATGATCCTTGGACATTTGATCAACAAAAATCTTCTGTCCGGCCTGTAGGTGGCGCTGTGTAGGAAGGAAGGTCATTTGAATTTAAACAAACTTCTTTCTAATAAAGGGTTTAAATTCTCATCAGACTTTTCTATATATTAACAACACTTCTGACAGAGTTCATTAAGATAAAACGGATTGGCAGAGAAAATGTATGTAGTGTGTGTGTGTGTGTGTGTGTGTGTGTGTGTGTGTGTGTGTGTGTGTGTGTGTGTGTGTGTGTGTGTGTG
>JAUZST010011697.1:0-11779 GCA_034779995.1 Parotocinclus haroldoi
CACACACACACACACACACACACACACACACACACACACACACACACACACACACACACACACACACACACAGGATACTCTGCTTTCTATGGGTCTGTTGTTCTTGGGTGGGTGAGTGCTTACACTCCGTTCTAGTCCACATCCACCCACTGCTGCTATCTCATTACCTGTCTCTATTACACACATACTCTCTCTCAACCATACTCTGAATGAAATGCATTGGAACACATCCTAAAACAGAGGATGACTAACAAACTAGGCATGGTCAGTAGGTGTAGACTGTGTTTATGGTGGTCCTGATGTGATCCTTTTCCACGTAATTAAGGGGTGGGGAGATGATACATTGAACATAGTAACAGATACTATGTGAAAAAATAACACTTATTTGTGTTAACAATGCTATGTTTGTGTTATACCAGTGTACAAGATTACATAAAAACAGTTTTTAGTTCATTTCCAAATTGAACTAACAGCTAGTGAGTGTTTACCGCTGCTTTACTTGACAACGGGCAGTCACAGATCAGGTTAAATGACAACTGAGCAGGGAGAGTGCCTTTAATTATTCATCACACCATACATTTTTTATACCGTACCAGATCTAATCCTGAATTAACCAGTCATTACCTAAACAATGTGAACCATATGTCAGGTTCAGATAAGAAAATGACTTGTGAGTGTCAGGGCAAGATAGTTGTTCATATAATAAATATATTTAATTTGTTAATAAACATCCATTCCTGCATTTCAGGCCTGTAACCCATTCCAAAATGGTACGGGGGCAATTTGCTGCTAGTAATGGGGTAAAAGAAGAAAACTAAATTAATGATACGATTTTAAACAGCTGATGCAAACCAGTGATTCTAATCATGATTTGGTACAAAAGCAGTTTCCACAAAACTTTGAGAAGCAAAGATGAGCAGAGGATCTCCAGTTACACAGCGAATGTGTGAGAAATGTATTGAAATGTGCCTCAAAGAAAAATTGGAAGGGATTTCCATATTTTCCCTCTACAAAACATAATCTCATTAATTAATTCAGAATCTGGAGGAATTTCAGTGTATAAAGGGGACGGGTACGAGCCTAAACTCGAGGGGTGATCTCCTCTCCCTCAGATGGCACTGCATCGAGAGCCGTCATTCATTAATAGCTAATAGAAGCACATGGGTAAGGGATTACTTTATCAGAGTTACATTCATACATACCACTTAAAATTTTGGTTTATCACCATATCCTGAAGCAGCATCAACTTCTCTGGGCTCGGAGGCATCTAGGATGGACCAACACCCAGTGGAAACGGGGAAGGTGCTCAGATTAATTTATATTCGAGATCGTTATGGAAGAAATGCTGGCTGTGCAGTCCAGACCAAAAACAAAAGGACCACCCAGACCATTATCAGGAACAAGTCCATACGCCAGGGTTTATCATAAAATGGGGTTTTGCCAGCACCCTTAGGAAAGGTCATTTACACTTCTGTGGTGGCAGCATTAATGTCAAATAATACATAATGTAAAAGTACATTGAGACTTTAGATCTTTTTCAGGGATGTCCATGCATCTTTCAATAAGACAATCCGAAACCACATGCTGCACACATTACTAGAGGTACAGGTACAGGTAGTGGACGACAATGACAACCCTGTATTGTTTCACATCTTAAGGTGTGCTTGCAGGAAGAATGAGAGAATATAACACCTAAAATGCAGAATTGCTTAGTATTCTTTCTGCCAAAATGTCTACATGTTTTGGGAAGGAATTGTAGCATTTCAATTTTTAATAGATACAATGAAGGAAATGTTTAACAAATGAAATGAAATTGACCAGACAAATCATGAAATATCTGTTCATGTGTTCATGTTTTCTGCTATGGAATAAAAGTCAACAGCATTATTGCTGTTTCTTTACCTTTATATGAGCATCTGGGGTCATGGTGATGACCATCAAATCAGAGATATTAATCAGTTCAATGGCTCATAATGGACTGGTCAAGATGTTAATTATTAAATCAGTGTTTGGAACCATTTTAAATGTTTTTATTATACAAAAACATTTAGTTTGTGTTACCAGTAGAGTCGATGAACTCTGGAGACTCCAAGGAAGAGGGACTTTTCAGACTAGGTGAACTCACAGACAGACTAACAGCAACAAGACAGATCTGGGATGCGACCCAGACACCAGATGAACTTCTCCAAGGAAGAAGGAATCTCATGAAGAGAGGAAAACAGACCCACTACACTATTTGATAAAGAGGGAAATATAAAATTTGAAATAGTGCCTGAGGGACAGTGCTAGCTTGTGTAGCACGGCCCTCCTCAGGGTCTGAGCCCTCCTCATAACCAGTAAGTTTTAAAACATTTACAGCATTGAGCAGACGCCCTTATCCAGAGCGACTTACAACTCATATAGTCTTACAATCCAAGCAATTTGTGCGATAAGGGCCTTGCTCAAGGAGCCAACTGTGCAGAGATGGGATTTGAACGCTGGACCTTCTGGTCCAGAGTCCAGTACCTTAACCGCTAGGCTACCACAGTCCCAAAACATATAACTTATACTTGATAAGGAAGCAAACAAAACTGAGTTGAATAAGAGGTAATGCTATGCATGCCCCACTTCCTGCAATACTGGGGGTTAAGTATTCAGACATGATATTTTGACATTACTACTGTCCAAGTGCACCCAGTCATAACTGCTATTTACAATGTTATTTTAAACACAGTATAATGTGGTTCTTTTTCTCACCACAAGATGGCACAGCCTGCCTTACAAAATCCAACCAGAGGCCCTAGGCTTGCTCGAGTAGGGCTGTTAGCCTAGATACTTTCTTATAGTAAACCTGCTTACAGACAACGCTCCGGTGTAAAAAGTGCTATAGAATGAACGTTTACTGTTATTATTTATTAGAACCTGTGCAGTTTGTTGTTGTCATTATAAAGGAAACGTTTGGGAAAGTCCTTGTATGAGGACACAATGGACTCATTAAACTAGAGCATAGGATCAGAATCATGAATTGGACAGTTCTTATGAAATAATACATGGCTGGTTAAAGCTTTTGAGGTGAAGATTGGGAAGTAAAAACAAGAAGTATGTCTTACAGTAGAATGGATTTTTTTAACCGCTGCTCATGGGTTTAAGTTCCACCCTGCTGTTCGGATTCAGATCCGTGCCCAAATGTCATCTTTAATTAAATTTAGTGCAGTGTTTGAAGCGTTACTCTGAGTTTGCATATTCATGTCGTTCTTAACGTGAACTCTTTTAAACCTGACATGAAAATTTAGGTCTGTCGTTGATTTTCGCATCTGCTTAAACTAATTTAGGAAGACGGGAGCTGTTAGCACAGGGCAAAATGAGGAGACCAAACCTTTTCGAAGAACCCATAAGGCATACTGCCAAGCAGCTGAACATTTCATACAAAAGGTTCCGCTAACATTCTCAAGAGAAGAGCAAACAGGATGCAGCCAGAGGCTCTACAAGAGGAGGAAAATTTAATGCTCCTGTCCTGCCCAAAATTCAGTAGTTAAACAGTGTCTTTGATTTACAAATAAATAAATTTTGCCTAGGATACTCCCTGTGTGGACTTTGGTATGTTCGCCACATTTTTGTCTGGTTCTGTCGCAACTCTAATTTGCACCAATAGAATGAATAAATCGTAGTAAATTGACTCGAATGATTGACTGAGTTATAAGTCATGAACTATAATTCAAGATTATTGGTGACATGTTCCATATTTTACTACCCGGTACAACATAAACATACAGGAACCAAAAACAGTACAAGGTGCTAATTTCACACAACAATCAAATCAGCCGTCTTCATTATTCCGTGTAAGACCCGCAGAGATTTGTGCGCATGTTTGTGAACCAATCACAGTCCCAGATCATGTAGCTTTACGTTTGACTGGTTTGGTTACAGCCTTTTTCTTTCTTATGGTCACCTCCACTGGGTAATGGTCGCTGATCTTCAAAGCCTGACAAAGATAAGAGTACTGAATGATTCTGGAAGCATAACTTCTGATCATACTGATGGATTATAAGGATGAATCAGTATCTACAGGTATGACAAAGTCTAATTGAGCAATCACTAACAGAAGCATTTTGGCTAAGCATCAAGCATTAATCCATCCATCCATTAAGCATCTAAAGACAAATAGACAAAACATCATTCTATTCATTACTATTACACCTACTACATCTATTATGAATGTGTGTCGCAGTGAGAGATGAGGCATTGCATTATTCAACTTAAATTTAAATGCAATTTGTCATATTGTACAATTATTATTTCAGTTTGTTGTATCAGTGTCGTGAGGTAACATCCATGACACTGAGGTAACATCAGACATGTTAAAAGTTCCGACTTAATTGTCTTTGTGTCTAACAATTATTAAGTGTATTTTATTTTAAGTTCAACAATTCATGGGTAAAGTTTCTTTCTAAAAAGCATTTATGTAGAAGTAGAATTGAATGAATAATAATAATTAGTCAATTTAATATTATTATAATATCATTATCTTCTGCTTCATCCACACGGGGTCGTGGCCAGCCAGTGCCCATCTGGCAACTCTGGCACAAGGGCAGGAACAACCCTAGACGGGGTGCAAATCCATCGTAGGGCGCACACACACAGTCACACACTAAGTTTAGAAGCACCAATTAACCTAGCACTAGGAAACTAGAGTACCCAGAGTAAACCCACACAGGCACGGGGAGGACTCTATGCAGAAGGACCCCAGGCCACTCCACCCTGGAACTGAACCGGGACCTTCTTGCTGTGAGGCAGCGGTGCTACCCACCGAGCCACCGTGCTGCCTCGAAATATTAATATTATTGTCATTATTATAAGTAGTAATAATTTATTTAAGAATTCGGGTCAATACATTTGGGTGCTTGAATCCACATTTTCACTGTCAGATATAACATTGCTCTCACCATTTCATCTTTCAGCTTGTAGGCCTTCTGGAAGTTGAAGGGCTTGGCTGAGTTTGGTACTACAGCATTCAGCATGTCGTCCTTGTACACTACAATCCTACAGGAAAGTGCAGGGGAGTGGTTATGGGAAGCATAAAGGAAAGCAGATCTGCCCTCAAGGCAGAGGAACTCCTACCTGTTGAAGATCTCCAGAAGGTAATGACAGTGTTTAACTTTCTAATGACAGGCTATTAGGGTCTACCTCCACGTAGCAGGTATTGTTTAGGTTGATGATAATGATGATAAATTAATGAGCTGAATGTTGCTGACCGGTCGTAGGTGTTGTCGTTGTACGGGCTGGCTGTGGTGTCTTCATCATCCCCTATCAGCCAGTGGAAGTCTTCATTGCAACGAAGCCTGATCTTCTTCATCTTTTTCTTGGTGACATACGCACCGTCTGCATTAAAGTCACCCAGGATCATGATATTCTGTAAGAGACAATAAATATGCTTGATTAGTTATAGATTTTAGACAGAGTTTGATTCAAACACACAGTATGGACCAAAAGTCTAAGACTGCAATTTAAAATTTTTTCTTGAGTTTCTGAACAGTTATTTGTTACAATACAATACGCACAATATTTTAAGCAAAATATCCCCCTTTGCTGTAATTACGCTCGAGCTCCATAAGTAAAATCTGACGACCATCTGTTATTTACATTTACAACATTTAGAAAACGCACTTGTAACCCAGAGTGACTTGCAATTCATGAAATCCAAGCAATTGTGGGTTAAGGGTCTTTCTCAAGAATCCACCATCAACAACATGGTAGAGGTAGGCTTTGATCCCTGGACCTTCTAGTACACAGTCCAGTTCCTGAAGCGCTGAGTCGCCAAGCTTAAATGTACATTGTCATTCAATTATTTTGAAGGCTTTTATTATTTAAAGAGAATTACACTGGATACAGGCTTACAGCTATAGGAAGTGTGGGTTAATTATCTCGCTAAAGGATCCAGGACCCAACAGTGGTAATTTGGCCGACCTTCTGGTATCTCACAGCTTACCCCAGGAATATTGTGAATAAGAATATTTTTAAGCCCCCGCCACCCCACTGCATCTAAAGCACACAAGCTATTTTGAATTATATCGAATTATCCTTGGATAGTCTTTGAAAGATATTTCTCTTTAAACAGTGTGATTTGCTGTTATTAACTTGGTCTGCTTGAAATCGTCATCGTTCCTGTCCAGTGGTCTTCTTTTTAATGAGACAATTTGTTGCATGAAGAGGGGTGGCATCCTGAAGTGTATTCAATTCAAAATGTATTTTTTGTTATGTTGTTTTATTATGTTTTCTTTTTTATTACAGCATCCAATGCAATTGCATATTTTTATATATCACCATTGCAACAGACATATCTCGTCCTCAGTGAGACTCCGAATCCTAATAAGAACACATTATTATTTCGAGTTGTTATTCTTGAGAAATAAAAAGAAATGTTTTCACTTGTTTATTTAAAAGAAAGTGACACTACAACAGAGCTTACAATTTAAAGCCAGTTTCCAGTCATTTCTATTAATTGCAAAAGATTCAAGTTTTTTGTTCTTTGCAAATGCACACACACTCACTCACCAGAGGACTTCAGTTTAAATATCCCACTTGACCTAACAAATATCTTTGCAATGTGGGAGAGAAAACCAGTGTACCTGGATTAAACACAGACACACAAACCACAAAGGCAAACTGTTTCAGCACCTACAGGCCATTGTACTCACATCAGTTTTCCATTTCTTAATCACAGCCATAGCCACATCGTACAACTCATCGATCTCCTTCTCTGAGTCCTTAGGTTTGGTGTGGACAGGGATCAACACCAGGTCTTCCACAGCTGCAAGGAAACAAGCACCAGGTTTCTGATAGGTCTGTCAGAAAACACTTCAACCATGTTGTACCCAGCCTAACTCATGGACTTATAATAATAATAATAATAATAATAGTTCCCACCGTTCCTCAATGTCAAAGGTATATCTATATATATATATATATATATATCATTCTTATTTATTTTGAATTCTTATGTTACTGTATTACATCTCGCTGATTTTATTTGTGTAGAGATAAGTCCTATTCACAAAGTGCGAAAAATAACGGATCAAATGCCATAAGACCCAAGTAAAAAGAAGTGAAGCTATAATTTGTGTTTTTGAGGATATGAACAGACAAGGCTTAATAAACAAGATAAAGAAGTTAAACGACTCCATTGCATCACTGTAAGGTTTATCACCACCATTCTCCAGCCTTTCAGCTTTATTCAACCAAATATATTCTTTAATCTCCATGTTTTTATAGTCAGACAGTCAGGATGAACTCTTCTGCCTGACAAACTGATTAAACTGATTAATTAGCCTGATTTTCAACAAATCCAAACAACGCAAAAATGATAATTTCTCAGTTTAAAAAGACTGTCAGTTTTGGACTGAGTACGAAGGACAGCATTGATATGTGTGTTCTTTTTCAAAACTTTGAATCGCTTGTTTGTTTTTGTGGGTTTCGACCTAACACACCCTAGATAATTTGATTGTGTGAGAAAAGCTGAACAATCCAGACTGTTAACAAGACAATTATGCTTGGTTGGAGATAATAGATTATGTGGTGATTGTTTTTTGGTTAATTCTTGCCTAGGTACGAGCGGTCTAACGCTGCAGTATAACACAGATAGTAAGTATAAACTCTTGAATGTATTTTAATCAGTTCTTTTTGCGCCTTAATTCTGATCAATTTTGAAAAGAACTTTAAATGGTCAGGTGTATGAAATAAATGTGCCTTTCTTCGGTTCCAGTCTTTACCACTAGATTTTAGAAAATGCCTCTGTAGTCATACACTAGTCTTAGACTTTGCGTTTCAGTTCATCTAAAAGCCATGCTGGAATTTAGAGAAGGGCTCTGAGCAAGCTAGGCCGGTTCTCAAACAAAACATCTCTTCATGGACTTTCCTGTAAGAAGGTAGAGCAGAAAGTTGACAAATATAAACGTGTCATTTTCGTATCAGTCACTGTCATGTTCAGTACAACTTGCTCTACCACTACTGTCTCACCTATTGAGACCACATACCTGTGGGTAAAAAAATGTTAGCACTGAACACGAGGAGTGTTCTCCACTTAAGAGGCGTCCAAATACTTTTAAGTATACAGTATATGTGCACAGTATAAGAACGTGGATAGATACTTGTTAATTTTGAGGTGAAGCGCAGGATGAAAGGCTCTCGTGAAAAGGCGTCCTCGTCTCCCTCTTGGTTGTCTTCGTACTGGTACGTGTCTGTCAGCTTGAATTGGTCTGACCTGAGAAATCAAACCAGATTAATTAAGACGATCGTTTTAACTGCTTGCCGCCTTGTGGTTAAAAAATAAATGCATATGGTATACATATGTATAAACAAAGATGCATTTAAGGGCCTTGCTCAAGGTCCCAACTGTAGCAGCTTAGCAAACGGAGGTGAGAAATCCAAGGTATCTATTAATCTATGTTTGTGCCACGTCTTATTGTGATCACAGAGAATGTTTTGGATCGGTAAGAAAACATAGTGTCCTCAACCGCTCACTCTAGTGTAAACAAGACACTTGTGAAACATCTAGGGATCATGTTATTTGTTTTCCGTTAAAACTGGCTGAAACCAGTAGGACAGAATATGAAACAGGATATAGAGAGTGGAGGGGGTAAGGGGTGTGGCCCATCTGTACGAGACAGGACTTTTCCCAAACTAGTAGTAGCTCACTGTTCTGTCAGCTATTAATAAATGATGATGCTAGATGCATGCCTCTTTAGTTTAGGCTTGTGCCATTCCCCATAGCAGATTGGAATTTGTCCCAATTCCTTTAATCACTTAATGATATTATGCACTGTAAAAGAAACATGGACACTGCTTTTGTATCAAATTATGATTATAATCTCATGTTGATCTCCCTGTTTGAAATCACATTATTCGGTTTTTTTTAACCACACCACTAGCCCTAATTTGTCCCAGATCCATCTCTTTTTGGCCTAAAATGCAGTTAAAAAATGTAGTTTTTAAACCAGTAGTTTACCTAAAATGCAGTTTACCAGAAACGAACCATATCTTAAAAACATACCTTGGATGCATGCTGTCTGACATGAAATAAAAGTCAGTAATAATCCATCTTTTTCTGATTCAGGTCGTAGGTTGTAGCATTGGACATTGGTATTAAAGACATTTGTATATCCATTTTTGGTGTATTTTATTTAAGTTTTTCCTAAATTCTCACACTGAGGATGGTTAAGGGAAAGGGAGTGCTCTAGCACTGACTGAGATTTGAGAGGAAGGTCATTTTTGTCCAAACTGCTCTTTTGAAAGTTTCTCTCAGTACAAGTACCTGTAAAAATAAACAAACTGCTCCTTGTAGTCGGAACGTCCCAGACTGGAGCTCGCTATCATGCTGTATGGATGTTTCTTGTTAGCACTGTCGATAAACAACAAGGTTTGGTATAAATATGAATGTGTTAAATGTACCATATATGGATGTGTGTGTGTGTGTGTGTGTGTGTGTGTGTATTTAAGAGGTACAGACTTTGTGCTGTTGAGTGCATGTAGGAAATTATTCATTGCCGTTCCTTTCTTGTCAACTACCTCCAGGATCACAATTATGCTGTAGCGAGATACAATCTGCACACACAGACAACAATAAATTACAAAGTCATTTCTCTGTAATTGAATTAGTGTTTCCTATGTTAATAATTAATTTTAAATGAAATTCTAAAGGAATATGTCGTATCATAAACTTATTTAGCTGTACATGTTTATACAGTGGAACCCCTTCACTTCAACAGTGTGCGTTTGGTGTGCGTTTTTTTTCCTCAATCAAAATCAGAATTGGTGTGAAAAACATGTTTCGGGGTCATAATACCTTGGCATCAAAATAATGGTTTGTTTTTGTGGGTTTTAGTAGAAATGTTCATCTATGGTTATGGTTAACTTAGGACTTATTACACGGCTGCCCTAAATAAAACACTTAATGGTGCGATCTTCCAGAAGAAAAACTATATTATATGTATATGTATTTTATATAAGTCTATGGGTGTAATTTTAGACATCTCCTCGTTGATGCTTTCCCAGAACTAAGACGGGCTAAAGTTTCACTTTATATTTCACTTAGATTGTGTCTTCCTTTATAATTATTACAGCCAAACCTCAAAATTCAAACCTAATTGGTTCCAGAAGGCCATTCAAAGAAAATTTGTTCAAAGTCAGAATCATATTTCCTCATAACAAATAATGTAAATGATATTAAGCCATTACCACCCAAATTATTGTACATTTATAAATAAGTAACAACTGAAAGTATGGAGAAAGTTAATAGGTAATCAAAAGGTAATCAAAATCAATGAATTTTTGAACATGGCATTCATCTTTATAGTCTTCAGTGTAAGTTAGCAAATTCATAAAACAACATAAAACAACTAAATGAAAGGCAAATACTGTAGGGTTTTTTGGACAATTGAGTGGTTCAGAATCCAAGAGAATTCAATTTAATACTGCACTAAAAATACAGGTTTGTAACACCCTTGTTACACCGGTCGCCATTTCTAAAACATGGAAAGACATGGAAGGTCATTGTGAAATTAGTACAAAGTTCAATGTTACTCACCTTCATGAAAATGCTTACAAATAATTCTCTGAATACAGTAACTAGACCAAATCAGTAAAGATGATGCTGCAAACTTTGAAACGATAGATGTCAGGAAACAATTTATTCAGATACAGAAAACTTTATCCATCCCCTAGGGGCAGTTTAAAATGTGGGACACTGATTTTGTACCAAATTATGATTATAATCTCATGTTAATCATGTTTGAAATCACATTATTCTGTTTTTTTTTTTTTAACCACATCACTAACCCTAATTTGTCCCTGATCCATCTCTTTTTGGCCTAAAATGCCTAAACGTAATTTACCAGCAAAACACAAGCTGGAAAATACTTCCATTATGTTGATGGGAATATCTAAGGTTGCCAGTCATTGCTTGACTTTCTGGGGGTGTTCCTTGTCCTGTTTGTTATGCTTTTGTTGAATCGTTGTGTTCCCCATGTCTGAACAAAGTTCTTGCCTTTGTTTTCTTATTTTGTTTTTTTTTGTGTTGACTTGTCTATTGCAGGGTTAGAGCCTTTCTGGAGCATCCAAATAAAAATATAGGATAATATACAACTTCAAAAAACACATACTTGCTGCAATTTGAACTATCCAAAATATCAAAATATGAATACATTTTGAAGGTTATGACCTTAATAAGATGCTGCACAACAGTTGTGTCTGACAGCTTACTCGGCCCGAGACGTTGTACGTTAAAGGATGCGATCTTCATGATTCCAACCTACAAAGAAACCGAATCATCATTTCTTGACTTCACAATTATTTCCTTTGTTCACTAAAAAGAACTTTAACATAGCAATTTTAAACAATATTTTTAAAAATTGCAGAATGCAAAGGTTTTTGCACTTTTCCCCACAATCCACCAGTGTGGCTTTCAGAAAGTTTTAAAGTTTCACTGTTATGAATGAACCTTTATGCATTTAGGACCTCAACAAAATATTTAACCAAACTAAACATGCCAAACTAAATTACTAAATGAACATGAACTAAACAAAATTGTAGGGAAATTATTTCTTTAAACAAAACAAGCTATTGGCATAAGCTGATTAAGAGAAAGACTACACAGGAAGAGTCTAGCCACATTTAGTCAGCGGAAACCCACAGATTCACATCAGCAAACTCTCTAAAATGCAGCATAAGCTCATTTTTAACATACATTTAAAAAACACATAATATACTATAAATAAAACCAAAACAAATATATCGAACAAAAAAATAT
>JAUZST010011698.1:0-11779 GCA_034779995.1 Parotocinclus haroldoi
TCCTTGCTTTATTTGCCTTTGGGACAGCCGGGATACTGAAGCGCACTACCACAGGTGGGACTGGCCTCAGCGGACAGGGTTCTCTGTGGGGAAGAACAACGTCAAGTGGGAGCCACTGGGGGACCCATGCAAGGTGCTGATGCCACCACTACACATTAAGTTGGGGCTCATAAAACAATTTGTCAGGGCTCTAGATAAGGAGTCAAAAACTTTCAACAACTTTTCAATTCTTTTCCCTAAGCTGTCAGAAGCAAAGATTCATGCTGGTGTCTTCGTCCATAGATGAAAAGGTTCGTCGTAGTGGTTCACGGCTTCCTAGGCAATCATAAAGATGAAAACTATGCAAAACTGGTTCAGACTCTGATAAAGAACTATGGGCTGCAATGGGCTGCGGGATGTCACTCAGAATCCATATCCCTGATGCTCATCTTGATAAGTTCAAACAGAACATGGGAGCTTATTCAGAGGACATTATGAACTTTGAACGCCATTACCAAGGACAATATAACGAGAACATGATGGGCGACTATATTTGGGGATTGATTCGTGAAACTGATTTACAGTGTAGTCATAAATCTCGGAAAACCACACACACTTCTGAACAGTTTTTGGTCATCTGTGTAAATTTGCAATGCATATAGTGTTCTAAGTCTGACTGTATGAATGAGAAGATGCAAACTCGACTGTTTCTATAGTGAAACGTTGCCGTGGTCACAGAAGCAAAGTTTATGATGAATGTAAGCAATGTCTCATTTGTTTTAGACATAAGCAAATAGAATATAACACTAAAAGGCTGGGAACAAAACTTGTGTTACGTTGTGTTATTTGATTTCAAACTGATGATGACAACAGGTGTATTCATGAATTGCTGCAAAAGCAGATAAAGGTAAAGGCAGATTTTTTGAGGAGCAAAGATGGCCAGTTGATTTGCAGCTTGTCAACATATCTGAGAAAATTATCGAAATGTTTAAAAACAATATACTTCAAAGACAGATAGATTGGAAGGGATCTGCATATTTCTTTCTGTCGTGGCCAAAACATTTAACAATGGCACAGATTGTGGTTTTCACAACGTTTGCTGCATCAGTTTTCATGGAGGAAATTTGTATTAACTCTAGATTTTGAATTGTGAGTGGTTGTGAATAGTAATTAATTCCCTGCCATGAAAATGACTCTATCGCACGATTACTGCATTCCAGCCACTGTGTTTCAGCCCTACTAAATAAAACCATCAAGGGCAGACTGACATTCTGCAGGAAGCATAGGGATTGGACTGCGGATGACTGGGGTAAAGTTCTTTTCTTTGATGAAACCCCCTTTAGACCGCTTAGGACATCTGGAAAAATGATTGTCCATTGTTCACTTCTACCAGGTGAGTCATGTGTCATGCTAATCAACCTGAGACAATTCATTCACAATTCAACTTACAATTAATACAGTCTTACAATCAGAGCAATGGTGAGTTAAGGGTCTTGCTCAAGGACCCAACTGTGGTAGCCTAGCGGTTAAGGTACTTGACTCTGGACCAGAAGGTCCAGGGTTCAAATCCCACCTCTGCCAAGCTGCCACAGTTCTGCACATTCATTGTGCTTTGACCACTGCTCAAACAGAAATTAAATGTGACCACAAATAAGATATGTTTGAAAGAAAAGACTAAGCTTACGAGTAAGTTCCTGGCTTATATATTAGGTTATCTGTGGTGCAGTTATCACTTCTACAAATATTTAAGCATTAAGAATGTAATGTAAGAGGCACCTGACTAGGCAGAGAAACTGACATGGAGTTAGTACCAACAGAAAGAGACATTAAAATGGGGCAGCAAAAGACTGGGTCAGTTAACTCCACCCACAAAAATGCAAAAACAATGACGAAAAAATAGTTGGCTACCTCTTTTTCACAACAAAAACAAGACGAAACATGTGAAAATGATTTACAGTTTTCTGGAATAACTAAACCTCAAAAATAATTCACGTTCAGTTCTTCAGCATGTTACAGCTTATGCAGATCCTGTCACTCAATGCACTTCTGATGTTAGCGTTTGCATTTTCCTTTAGGTTACCCTCCCACAGTCCAAAGACGTGTGTTAGGTTGATTGATGTCTCTAAAGTGGCCTTTAGTGTGTGACTGTGTTCCTGCCCTTGCACATAGAGTTGCTGGATGGGTACCAGCTGTGGATTAATCGGAAGATAATGAATGAATGAATGTTATTGTTCTCATAACCATTTATATAACTTGATTTATACTAGTTATAAACGATACTGCACGTACATACTGCATGTATACACGGAATTCATCATCGCAGTAAAATTGTCCCATCTTAATATTAAACAAATGCAAAATGTATTTGATGAAAAACAGCTTTTAAGCCATCCTTTACGAAAGTATGTAATATTTCGAAAATAGTAAGACCTCACATGCCTGCAATTAGGATATTCTAGTACTCTAGATACTCCAGTCTATCTACACACACACACACACACACACACACACACAGACACACACACACACACACACACAGACACACACACACTGCTGGAGAAAACTTGAGTACCTGGAGGAAACCCACACAGACACATGGAGATGCTAAAACGAGCTGTGGGGTGCCACTGCATTCATTTAGATATACTATGTTAATTTGTATTACAAGCATTTAGGAGATATCCTTATCCAAAAAAATGTAAATTGAGCTAAACAGCTGACTAATTAATGAGTAGAGAGTGGCTTGACATGGCTCTGCAATGTCAAGGATTTATTTGTGTTCTGGTCCAGCTGTGGTTTTCCAAATCTCAGAGCCTGACTTTGTAATAAATCTCAGGATTACATGCCCTGCTATTTAAAGCCTGTGCTTTTTATTGTCTTAGAACAAGTATTTTAACAGTGCAGATTCCTCTTTCCACTGCTATTAAATATTGTAACTAGGACTTGCATTCTGAAGCACGTGCAGGGTTTAGCAGGTTCTTCCCTCGACCCCTGAATCAAGAAAGTTGAAAGTGCTGTTGTGTTGTTCCAGGTATACTGGGTGCAAGGTAGTAATACATGCTGACAGGATGCCAGTCTATTTACATTCAATTGCAAATGAGGGCACTTTCAAGTGACCAAACTATTCACTGGCCTATTTATGGTAGATACAGCAAAGCCCCTGTGTGCAGGGAGAAGAAATACCTCTACTAGACAGTAGCCAGAGGCAGGGATCAAACTTGTGTCACTGGATCTCTTACTAGAGAATACAATAAAGGATAGAGTGTATTTTTATCCCACAGAATTAGACTCAAATGGTCTTTTCATTGTCTGTTCTACAAGTGATGACACACTGAAGATTCAGTAATGTTTGAGTAACTTCAATCCAAAGCCTCAAAGATTGTGATAACTAGAAGGTTCTTGATGTGGAAACGAAATGCCCATGTTGGCAAGAACTAAACTTTTCTGAAGATTTGCCTGTGGTTCTGTAAAATGTCATTCTACAACTAAAGGACTTATTCCTGCCTGAGTAAGGATTGAAACTGTGCTAGAACATTTAGTAGAGCACTGGTTTACAGTGCTGAGCCAGCCTGGTTCATATCTAGGGTTAAGTATCGAATTTCCAAAAAACAGGTAGATGTTAAATAACTGATGTTCCAATCCACGTTCCTGATCATGTATTTTATGCTTCAAATGCACAATTAGAGCAAAATATATCTGTAAGCAGACACATATATGCCAGGACCATAATCATGTCATGTAATCACATATGATATAATTAGCAGAAGATGGACTCAAAAGTGCTAAAACGTTTGGCTGCACTTTGAGAGAAAATCAAAAGGCTAAATGCAATATGTGTGGAAAATTCATCTGTTGTAAAGGAGGTTGCACCCTCAACCTGGCAAAATATGAGATGAGCTTCAGCACTGTAACGTTTACAACTGACTGCGGTCTCGTAGCCTGAATGAAACATTAGCCAGCTCCACAGAAGAGCGCCTCACTAGCATATCCAGTACTGTCATCCTGTGATACGCTTTTCTTGTTAGACTTATAGAGGATTTTGCGATTTGGCAACAAGCACGAACACAGTTGTAGCCCTCCATCCTGGCTTAACGTAAGACAGGGACTGGCTAAGGCTCAAAAAGAGAATACACAAACACAAATCAAGGTTTGACAGGTTTCTATAAAGGATAAGAAGATGCAGGGAAGTGGCTGAGGTGGCTGTGACATGCAGAGGGGCCTCCTATGGTGGCTTCAAGGATGATGGGGCAAAATGGTCCAGGAGAGCCAGGTAGGTTGCAGCACAGTGATCTTGGTAGCTGCTTGATGGTGGAGGGCTCATAAGAGTCCACAGGTCTGGTAAAGGGTCCAATGCTGGCCATGTGACTGTGAAGAGTTTCGGGAGGTGTCCACATAATGGCAGATAAATTCAACAGGTGTCTAGATCGAGATCTGGCTGGTCCCTCAGCATCCAGATAGGTATGCAGGAGAGAGCGGAAACAACCATGGACGAATTCAACAGTGACTAGATGCTCATCAGTCTAGGCTTAACAAGCTGAACTTTGGGATTAAAAGCTGACAGTGGGATTAAACTTGGCATTTCGGAAACCTACTCACACAGAAGTAATGACAGGTCCAATATGTATGGTATCAGATGATCTGCAGTCAGCATTTAGATCCAGAGAAACTTTGAAATTCAGATGGTGTAAAACGTAGATAAGGCAGATGATAAACAGATGAACAAACAGAGGAGACCAAAAATCAATCCTGGAACATTGCTGACAGGGAGTCAACCATCAGACATGCAAACAGAACTGGACTCAACCCAAAACTGACATCGATCGGCAGGGATTCGGTATCTCAGACAATGAAGAGTCCTGGCAGCAAGACCCATTCCCAGCATCACACACCCTATGAACAAGCTCTGTCAACTGGATTACATGATTGCGTGGGTGGCACAGTGGCTCGGAGGATAGCACTGCTGCCTCACAGCAAGAAGGTCTTGGATTCAGTCCCGAGATGGAGCAGACTGGGTCCTGTCTTTGAGGAGTCTGCATGTCTGGGTCAATTTACTCCAGGTACTCCGGTTTCCGCTCACAGTCCAAAGACAGACGTGTTTATGTTAATAGGTTACACTAAATTGGCACTTGGTACTTCTTGGATTCTGACTGACCTTGAATTGGATTATGTTTCTTCCTATCGGCCTGGTCTTCAATTCCCTGTCTTTTGGATCCCAGATCAGAGTTCAGTTCCAGTGTCCTCACTTTGTTTGTCTGTGTCAGTTTTTGTTTGTATGTCAGGGTGTTTCCAAATTATGTGTCATAATTGTAGTTGTACAGCCCAGTTGTACACCTGTACTTGCCAATCAGTCATAAGCACAATTGTGCATCTAAAATTAGCCTGTGAAACACTAAATATATTAAGTGATTTAAAAGTGGGGCTCAGTAGGTAGCACTGTTGCCCCACAGCAAGGAAATCCTGGGTTCAGTCCCAGTAAGAGCAGTCTGGGTCGTTTCTGTGTTTACTTCAGGTTTCCTCCCACAGTAGAACAGCATGCAAGGTTAATTGGTGTCTCTAAAGTCCCTAGTGTGTGAGTGTATGTGACCTACCATGGACTGCCTCTTGGTCTAGGTTTATTCTTGCCTTGGACCCGGTACTGCTGGCTAAGTGGATGAAAAAGTGATTGAAAGAACACTAAGGCGTTAGTAACAAGGCGTTACTTTGCCATGGATGAGAAATGAAGTACACATTAAAGCTAAAGATTTTTTAATGAATTGCATGAATTTTGTTGTGCTAACATAACTGTTACCTGTGCATTAATGGGTTATTAAAACCTACAAAACATCTATGAGCTACCATTAACTTGTCTGCAGCATGTCTGACTTTTGTTTTTATTATTTGCAGATGCCCATTACTCTATGTGGAAAACTAAAAGAAAGGTTTTGACTGAATGCATTCACCACTCAAGCTTTTGGAAAGAAGCTGGAGCATTATGGGAAATGTATTGCCAGTAGAGAAATTTGCTTGGTGTGTCCTGTAGTTCTGTTTAACAATCCAAGAGGTTCAGAGTTCTTCTGGTTAAAGGGGGCTAGGTCCATGGCAGCTCAACAGACCAGACATGTAACAAAAACAAACAGGGCGTAGGAATAAGTTAGTGTTAAACAATGAAATGGAAACTGCATGGATATTAATCTTTTCTCTAAGCAGACAGAAGTTCATACAACACAAATTAAATCAGACACGTTCTGACATCAGAATGTGATTTGTATACATTTGTAATAAGGGTGTAACTTTACACAAGTCAAGATTTGGTCCAGTGAATGAAGATATGCCAACCATGACATTTCTTTTCATTTATTAAGAATTGAACTTGGAAACATACAGAATAAGCTTTTACAAACAGTTTCAAACTGGCCATAACTACCTTTAGTACTTTAATTACCTTAGCAACGACTAGGTATAAGGGCCATCATTAGATCCAAATGTTGCTGTGCCCAACTAAAATTAGGGGTGTTAAAAGAAAACTTAATATCCTGGATTGCTGCGGACATTCCAAGCAAATTCCCCAACGGTGCTGCATTTCCCACAATACACCAGCATCTTTCCAAAAGCTTGAGAGGTTATTGATTTTAGCCCAGAAATTCAGACACAATAACAATGAAAGTATGTTTATTTCATTAAATTAATTTAAACAATTATTGTTCATTTGTCATCCACAGTAAGATAACACCCACTGTAGCGTTCACTTAATATAATGATTCAAACGGCACAGGACACAGGGTAAGTCATGGACCTTTTGGCAAAGTCTGCCAAAACCATTGTTGAGGTTTCTTTGTCGGTAGCAGTTCTTCGGATGAACACATTTATCGTCCACAGTTCTAGTTTCTCTGAATTTGATTATGAGGGATGCAACAGGACTGTGTGAAACGGTTGGTCTTTCTGGGTGTCTATCTTTCTGGGATGTCTGCAGCTATGATACGACAGCTGTGTTATCAGAATCATAAATTCCATCTTCAATTACATGTGACGAACAACAAATGTTTGAATGTTCTGTGTTAATAACTTTCGGACCACAAGCGATATTGCAAATCTGTTTGTGGCAATCGATTTCGGAGACAATTCTGGTATTCCTTGATGCTACATAAAGATCTTTCCAATGGAAAGAGTTATTCTTTATCGAATATGGCACCTTTCAAGATGGCAGCCACGTTAAACACATTGCTTTATGGATAGGGTTTATTTTTATGCACGGTTGTGACCCTACAACTGATGCCAAACAGAGGGTTATAGCCGTGCCCCAGTATGACAAATAGTCTAAAAACGCTGCTGCTGGGATCTACTACCAGTTACATCCTCAATTTTAGTTAAACGATGCCAGCGTGCATGTTTTATCCATACATCTTTGCCCACTGCTACTGTAGTTCTCTTGTTGTCTGCAAAACCTAAACAACCCCAAACAGGAGAGCCGAAAGGTACAGGAGGGTCCTCAAGCTCTGATCGGTTTAATCTCTATTCGCCACAATTTGCTAATTCAGTTTTTAACATACAGCACAGTTGTGATATCAGATACAAGACAGAGATTTCATTTTTATTTCTACACATAGAAATGTAAACAATACAGCATGCTGCACTATTTGTTTAGTTGATTAGCACAGTGCTTTTACTAATTTCAATTCAGAATTCAGTTCATGCATGTACATAGTTTGTGGGTTTGCTTATGAGACGGGACGGGTGCTGATGATGAGGGTTAGATTTGGTTGTGCTTTGAGTGCAGCTTAGTTAATCAAATTTTTGATTGTTTTTTTTTCTACATAGTGCAATATTTAACAGGGAGTAGGGATACTAATGAGGCAGCATGGATCTATTTTGGACACAGCCATGTCTTCAGCATGGAAGTCCTTTAGAGCATTTTCTTTGCAATACTGAACATAAGCCATGGAGGAACAACTCTAAAATGTTCTGAACAACAAAGGTGTTTAAAACTCAATTCAATTCAATTTAACTTTATTTATATAGCGCTTTTTAAAACGTAGCATTGTCTCAAAACAGCTTTACCGTAATATATTATCTTAAAAGACCAATCCCAAGTTGAGCAAGCCTAGGGCTACTACATTTAAATTAGTAGTAGAAAAATTATAAAATAAAGTAAATTATAAAACAAAATTGATTATAAAATGAGTCATTAGAGGGAGGTCCTTGGAGGCACATCGTCTCCTAATGTCCAACTGATGGAAAGAGTTACTGCACTCCTGGGACCTGCCTCCGCTGTTAGAGACCATTAGAGCGACGCCGAGCCAGAAGAACATCCTAGCGCGTGGTGCGGAAACCAGCACCAGAACATCAGCTCTGATGTTTTCACTTATCATGGTGATAGTGAGTGTATCTCAACATGGTTCAGTAGGAGCTTAAAAAGATTACCTCAATGTAGTCAGTTGTTGTCATGGTTTATTATTTTTACAATGTACAATATACAAAAATATAGATTACAAAAAAATTCACAGTGTCTAAAAGGCAGTGATTACAGTCTACATCACAAATCTAACAGTACCAATGGGTCAGTTGCATAGAAGGGTACCATGGTTTGTGGGGATGGAGTGCCTCATATATTTAGCATGCTCCTTGTTTGTTTAATGCCAGAGCTCCTTAGGGAATAGTGGAGAAATTCTTTACACTTACCATGCACATCGAGCAAATGTGTGATTTTCTGCACTTCAGGAACTCCGGACAACTTGGTTATGTAATACTTTCCATTCCTGTACACACATTTTGGTGAGGCCAATAAAAGAACTGTAAGCGCGGGTGATAAATGGGATCTGTTTAACGCTCAGCAGTTTATATCAACAGCCACAAGTTTAAGTCACAGAGGCTTTGTTTTGCAGCTGCTGCTGCTGCTTACACTACCATTGGAGGCACTTTGTAATATGACACCATAAATATAGTTGGATGTAAATATGCTCTGGATCAATGGCATTGCCTTGTCATATTAATATGTGATGTAACTATAACTGTTTATGGTCTTTCATTTGAAAGTAAGCAAAGCAAAGCATCGCATACATTTACATTTATAGCATTCAGCAGATGCCCTTGTCCAGAGAGACTTACATCTTATACAGTCTTACACCATACAATCCAAGACATTGAAGGTTAAGGACCTTGCTCAAGGGCACAACAGCTTCGTTACAATTTTTACCCAGGCGATACAGGCCAAATGAACATTTACAATGAATACTGTATATGGATCTAGGGTAAAAGTTGTCCATTTGATGGAAGGCGGGACTCATCAGGCCGGTAGACCTTCTTCCATTGTTCCTAGGTCCAGTTCTGCCATCCATTAGATGCCAGCCATTTGAAGGTGCTTTTGACAGTGGACAGCATGGCAGCCTGGGGATCACAGTGCTTTTCTTACAGAGGTTGTGATACATTCCTGCCATAACTAGAATGATCCATTTCATGACTTGTACCACAGAGTTTGTGGTTGGCCCTTTCTCAAATCACTGTCAGTAGGACAAAAGTTGTCTAGAGGATCCTCCAAAGCAGTCTTCTGACATCATACCACTGTGCCACTCGATAAAGTTGCTTAGGTTTTTATTCTCCCATATCCAACAAGTCGACTATGAGATTCGGTCTTTGTGTGGCCTTCATGCTTAGACTAATATATATATATATATATATTTATTTATTTATATATATGTATATACGCACACACACGCGCACGCATGCACGCCTTCTCAGGTTCATGGCAGGTTCTGTCCTTAAGAGAGACGTGCCCTCCCTGGATCGGACACTGGTCCAGTTCAGTGTCTTCAGGGACCACTGTGGAGTTCAAGGGGACACCGGTCCATCTGCTTTCCCTCTTTATTACATAGCCAGACGTGCCGTTTAACCAACAGAGGAGGCCCCACCAGGACTTGGACAAGTAGTGGGATAACACTAGGGGTGTGCGATAAGACGTGATGCAAATTCAGATGATTCATAGAAAAACTTTCCCCAATATATACACTGCCAAAAGTGTCTAATCATGTCAAGTCTTGTTGCTGAAGTTCCAGAAAATATTAAGATATCATTTTTATCTCAACCTCACACACCCCTAGCTATGCTAGATGACTGTGCCACTGCGAGCCTAATAACAATATGAAATATAAAAAATGTATTCACATTATAATACAGTTGTGATCCAATTTGATCAGACCCATTGGGATTCTCAGGTGGAGCAGCAACAATTGTCCACCCGCTGTCGCCTTGTGGCCGTCTTATAGACACGATTGACCCTGCGATGCAACAGTACCCATTTCCAGCCCTGTGATGCAAAAATGTCCCGTCTTGTGCACTGAAGCACCCCTGGAAAAGTGTGGTTAAAAACATTCAAGAAGTGAAGGAGGATTTAGAACAGATTATTCCAAGATGTTGAGCAGCATTTGGTTGAATGACACGCTCCATCCCCACACTGTCCCTATAGTTGGTATATACACAGCTGCTGCACATATTAATATACAACTCTAAGGCTTTTTTTTTTTTAAAAAGTGTTAGCTTTAGAATATACATTACACTAACCTTTGTGTCATAGTGGATCATTGCCTATGTACAACTCATTCGTGCTTAATCCAAAAGCACCACTAACCCCGCTTCTTTGCTGAGTATAATAAAATAGCTTAGTTCTTCTGAAGCGTGCGTTTTTTAAATAAATATCATACCCAATGAGATTTAGCATGTACACTTTACATTTCAATGCATGTTTGTGCATGGAGAACTGAACAGTGCATCAGATGCTAGATAAAATGTGGTGATATAAAAACAATAAAATGATATGCTGTTACATTTACCATTGTGTAAAACATGACCATGTTCAATGTCGTTTGAAAACACAAACGCACATACAGACATACACACACACACACACACACACACACAAACACAAACACAAACACAAACACACACAAACACACACATTTTTCTTGTGAGGACTTTCCATTGCCATGAATGACAATAAAAGCATGGTTGTAGCTAGAGCTAATCTTTTGGCCCTTTTAGTTTTTCAAATACAAGTTAACATTTTTTAAGCAACTAAAGTAGTAATGGAAAGTGAAAATTAACAGATTAACCTGTCACTGTGGGGACATTTTGGTACCACAGGTATGCCAAAGGTACAAACACTGTTTCTATCATTGTGAGGACATACCCCTGACATATAGTACTTAGATTAGATGTACCACTGTGTGAGCACTGGTATGATGACCAAACGTACTGCTCACAATAAGTAAGGGATATTTCAAAATGTAATATCTCATAATGAAACATCTCCTAATTTTTGTGTGTAGTGTATAATTCTTTCTCAGTCTCATTATTAGAATACAATGTGTACTCAGCAATAAAAAACTGGGGAAAAAACAGTTCTACGTGCTACAGTGGCGAGTATGTAGTGTGACCTCCCCTTACACGTGAGCAATAACTGCAAGCTTGATCAGGAATGGTCTTTTGAAAGGGTAGCAAAAATCCACTTTCTGGAAGGGGTACAAGGTGAAGATGGTTAAATCTATGCGTAAGCTCACAACGATTGAAATGAACATCAGTGGACTGATTAATTTAAGTTTGAAATTTCTGGGCCCAATCATCGACAGTATGTTATATAAGGTCATTCGAATTTCTAAAACAACAAATCTTAGCCTAAAGTTTTTGCACAGTAATGTAATATCACTGTTGTTAATTATTTCTACAGCTACCTCTACACTTACTCCTTAAAATTAGCAACCGCGCGCACGCACACACACACACACACACACACACACACACACACACACACACACACACACACACACACACACAC
>JAUZST010011699.1:0-11779 GCA_034779995.1 Parotocinclus haroldoi
GGCAAGGAAAAACTCCCCAAAATGGTAGGAAGAAACCTTGGGAGGAACCAAGACTCAACAGGGGACCCATCCTCCATCATAGCAGCAGTGATATTTATATGCAGAGACTGGAGCAATGGGTAACATTATAATCAAATGTCAGAATAGACAGACATTATCTTATTGGCTAAGAAATGATTGTTGGTGCCTGATGAGTTAATCTGAGTAAAGGCAGACGCTATTTTTGTTTGAGCTAACAGATGAGCTAACAGGCTACTGTAACTGAAATTACCACTTCTTACAACTACAGTGATCAGGAAAGCACACCTGAACACGCAACATGTTGAATTTTGAGACAGATGGGCTGTAACAGCAGAACACCACATCAGATTCCATTCTCGTCAGCTGAGAATCTGAGACTACAGTGGGATGGGCTCATCAAATCTGGACAGCTGAAGAATGGAACCATGTTACCTGATCATATAACTCTCAGTAATATCTGCTTTATGATGACAGTATGGTAGATATAGCATAAACAGCATAAGCCCGTGGACCCTGTTTGTCTCATTCATCCTTTTCAGCTGCGGGTAGACTAATAATGGTGTGGTAATGTTTTCTGGTATACACTAGGTCTCTAAATACCCATTGCATAATGCGGGGCATAATAAACACTCATACCTAGAAGCAATTAAACCTAAAATAGCCATATGGTCCAGTACATAAACTTAAACATACATTGATGTGATCTCCAATGACAAACACTGGCAGTGAATTGGGCCATTGCACTCTCATAAGGTGCCATCTTTCAAATACAGAAGATCCTCAATGTTCCTTCTTTATAGACTAGCCCCAGTCAACTTTAAATGCCAGCTAGTATGACACACAAGCTGCCACTGAGTACTGAAGTGGAGTGGTAACACTCAATTCACATTTACAAACTACTGAAGCGTCATCAGCATAATCAAATGCACAGAAAGGCACACATAAGCCTCAGACAACCATGTGCATATACTGTATCTGTATTGGTTGTCACTCATCCAGGTCATGGTATAGAGATTTGGAGGAGAAGGCAAATGGATGACTTATTTGTTCTTGAAAATGTGTCAGAAAGGTTTCTACAACTTTCTTTAGAACAGAGGAGAGGTAAAAAGTCTTCAAGAACCAAGAAGTACAGTTGTGTTTAATTCAAACACTCAAGTATAACCATGTGCAAAAATAAGTATTGACATTGGCAGTATTGTGGTGTAAGGAACACTGTCAGTAGACAGTGGGCAGTGAAATAAATATATGAAATATATATTTGGTATTATTTAAAAGTTGAATAGAGTGTGAAAGTCTGTATTGTACTAACAAAGACTTTTCTTCCGATCTGTGTTTTAAATGCTATTTATCTATGATTCAGATTATTTGTATTGTCAAAATTAATTATTTGCAATTGCAGGTTGTAATTTTAATTCCCTGCAAGGCACAACGAAGTGCAAAAACTGAGGTCTGCCTCACCTCAGATTCCGCAACCCCATTAAGATTACACAATCCCACTGAGTGCGGGGAATAATAAATATTTATTCTTGCAGCTGTTAAAGAAATTATGGAAAACTACCATGGGAGGCAGGCAGTACTCGTGCAGCAATAATTAGGGTGTGTGTGCCCAGTACTGATAACACCCCCATTATTAAAGAAGTGAATATCTGAACTTTATTGACACTCGAAATTTTAACGTGGTTTCTTGGACTTGCCTCACAGCAAGCAGGTCTATTGTTCAATTGCAGGGAGGAGTGACATGGGTCATGTCTGCGTGGGTTTACTCTGAGTACTCTGGTCTCCCCCTACAGTCTAGAGTCAAGTATGTTAGGTTATTCGATTACTCTTAATTGGCATTGACTTGAGTGTATGTATGTATATATGTATGACTTGTGTGGGATGCTGATATGGCCACTGATGCTGATAGCGATGTGAAATAAAAGAAAACAAACAAACAAACTTTTTTGGACCATCTCGCATGTTTTCGCCGAGTGATAATGACAGTCAGGCTTAAATCCTATACACTAAAGCATACCAGAAACTGGGAAATAAAATAATACGTGTGCTTTAAGAATGCAGTTTTAAGTAGAAAACACATTACTTAACCAAACCAAATGATTGAGAATGTAATAATTTTATATCTTTGACGATCGTATACTGTATGTGTATATCTGGCTCAATGCATGTCACTGCACCTAAGAGCATGCCTGTACTATCCAACATCAGTACCCATTCTCCTGAATGCTTACCGAAGGTCAGTGCTTACAGTTGTGTTCAAAAAACAAAAGTAAAAGGTCTTCCCAGAAGAGTGGAGTCTGTTGTTAATAATATTGTTAAACAGTTAATTAATTTCAAAATTGTAAGTCTGTGGCCTTGGAATAAGATGCTCAACAAGTATATATTCATGTGAAGTTTAGGTGTGCCCATACTGGTTAATATGTAGTGTATATTTCATAGATGTGTAATCACAGTGCACTACTATACACATAACATTTATAGTGCCCATTTTAGTATAAGCATTACTTACCAGAGACATGTCTATCAGTGTGACTGTTACGTAGGAGATGTTCCGCTCTAAATCTACCATCTGGCTTCTAATAACTGCTGAAAGGAGATTAAAGTCTTCTTTCATGAAAACTAGAGGCCAGACCTATAAAATTTTACAAATTACAAAAATAAAAAGAGAGAAGAAGCACTAAGCCTCAGTCCAGAGGGAATCCTCTCCCACATACAGTTATGTAATGGGAATTATATCAGATAATTTGACAAATTTCCAATGAAATTATTTAAACTTCCAGAGTTCCAGACATACAGAGGAAAAGGAAGTGAAGCTGTACTGTCAGGATTGTTGAAATGCAAGCACACCTATAATACTAATAATTATCATTTGTTTCATTTGGAATGGTTATGCACCATTGAACTTCAGATTGCCTAGTTTGCAGTCTAAATATATCACATTTAATTATGTGCTAAAAATGAAGTTGTCTGTCCTAGTTTGCGCAGGGAAAGATGGTTTTTAAATTGCTGGGCTGTTTGCCCACATTTGAAGCATACAGTTTCTTTGCAGAATGTCTTGTTTATAGTTAATACCTATAACTGCCTGTGAATCTTTAGATTATTCTCTAAAGTTAGACTGCTGTTTACAAATTACACCACCTCCTTAAAGTTGCACTACAACAATTTGTTGGGTTGCATCAGCATTTGCTCACTTGTGCACAGCCAAAGTAAGTAACAGTGAGTTGAGCACAACAGTGGCTTTGGTGTGTATTTAAGTACATTACACATACATAATGTGTCCATTAATATAATCATCTCCAGTAATCTTTAGGTAACATTTTATTTTTACTGAGGGGAAGATGTTGGGTTCTGAATAACTTTCACTTGGGTGTATGCAGTGTGGACACCAGCTCAAGCCTTAATGCACCTCCACCCAGGGTTGGCTTGCTTCTGAAGCATTGATGGGACTTGCAACTCAAACTTTACCCCTCAAATTTCCAAAGAAGGTTTAGAAACAAAATATTTGAAATTTGTGGTTTTATGGAGTGAATGGACTGAAATAAATCTTTGTATTATTATTTTTTTTTACAACAGAGCAGTGTATTATGGACGATATTTATAAATACCTAGGCATACAGCCCCTGCCCCAATTATGTGCAGTGCATAAATATTGATTACCATTTACTACATTTAAGCGTTACCTTTAAAAATGAATTCAGACTTTATTATTTACCCAAAACATTTGTTTGACAACACCTGTGTTGCTGCAACAGCCTTTGTTTTTCTAAAACAGTTTACCACACACTTTTGGAACATGACTCTGAGGTTAGATTTTGATGTTTCGACAATAAGACCTGGCTCAGCCTTGGCATTCCAGTGCATTTTCAAGATGTTTGATGGAGTTAAGGTCAAACTAGCCAAGTTCACAATCATTGTGGGCAAACCAATTCTCTGACTTTAAGGACAGCAGGGCAGAATTTGACTACAACAGCAGAAGACCACATTCGGCTCCACTCTTGAAAGAACTGACAGTTAATGACTTAGTAGGCGCAGGCTCTCCAAAACTGAAAAACTAAATACATGAAAAACATAGTCTGGTCTGGTCATTCTACTGAGGCACACAGATGGCAGGGTCAGAGATTAGCACCAATAGCAATGGTGGATCCAACCTGCAGTGTGTCAACAGTGCAGGCTCATTGAAGGGATGTAATGGTGTGGGAAATGTTTTTCGTCAATATGCCACATATTGTATTGTATTGAGTATTGTTGCTGATTGTGTGAATCACTTCTAATGGCTAATTCCAGCATGTTTATGCATCATATATCAACACAAAAGTCATCTCAAAGAGTCGGCTCCATGTTCTTCAGTGGCCTTCCCAGTCATCTTTGGGATGTGGCAAAACAGAAGATCACAGCAGAAAAATGCACCTGAAAAATCTGCAGGAATTACGTTATGCAATCATGAACATGGAGTGGAATCTCAAAGGAATGTTTCCAACATCTTATATAATCCACGACATGAAGAATTTAGGCTGTTTTATGAGCAAAGAGAAGCCCTATCGAGTATATGCCTAGTGTTCCTTTAATGCCCCATCAGTCTATATAGTGGGCTTGATTATACTTTTGTATGGTTACTTAATTTTCCATCTTTGATATGAAGCAGTTAATTATCACAGTAGTTTAGTTGTAATTAATACTAAAACATATTGCTTGTTTTCATATATTATCAGAAACTGACATCTGTCTCATTATTACCTCTAGAGCAAAGCTTTTTACCTATACAGTATCATTGTTTTAGCAACAGTATAATGACCATATACAAATATTTATTAAATAAACAATCATAAAATACACTTGAGCAGTTGCAATAGCAATGGTTCTTTTGCAATCAACAGAATACTGCTCAGGAATGGTCTATTTGGAAGGGTAGCAGACAAGAGCTGTTTTTTTGGAATGGGAGCAGGGTCTATAAATCTATAAATCTAAATCTAAATCTATAAACGTACACAGTAATGTTAAAAGTGTAAATCTTAAAAAATAGGAAGTCTTATTGTTAACCAGTCGTTAATAATATGTTATATATAACCATTCTACCATTGCTAAAACCTAAAACCTCAGTCCTAAAACCTTCAACTGTGTCATATGGGCCAAGCATATTTCTGTTTATTTATAGGTCTAAAGTACAGAAGTGCAGGCTGCTCTTCCACAGGCCACAAGCAACCCACAAGCCACAGGTTAGGATCTAGTGGTCTAGTAAAAGTTATTTTTAACTATTCATAAACAAGTGTGCATTGCTCTAATATACAAGCCCACCACCACACAGACCTAGGTTTAAATCAGGACAGTGCTTTCACATGCAAAGGAAAAAGCAAAGAAAAACAAACATACATTGTATCGACATCAAACTATTTATTCTACAATAAAAATATTCACTGCAAAACTACTATCTACTTACATTGTCTATATTCAAATGTTTAGTGAACCCATCGTTACATGTATAATTTTAGATTATGTTTTAACATAGGAAACAAATTTACCAATTTTGGTAATAAAATTGGTATCAATCTTTAATAGTTGTTTAAATTATAATCACCATCACCTTAACGTTTTATCTTCTCCAAACTAAATTAAATATGTTTTTTTTTTTTACTGGCGAACAAAAATATTTTATTGCTAAATATTGCAATGCTAAACAGAGGCACACTGTTGCAGTGGTTAGTGATATTGTTTGTTTGTTCCAGAAACACTGGTTTAAGTCCAAACCAGATGTTTCCTGTGTGCATGTTTTTCTTGTGTCTGTGTGCACTTCCTCCGGGTACTCTAATTTTATCTGCCATAGGTCAACTGGTGTCCCTAAAGTGTCCCAGTGTGAGTGAGTGAATGTGTGTGAATGTAGCCTTTGACAAATGGCTGGTCCCTGCCTTGCATCTTGTGCTGTCGGTTAGGCCCCTGAGATCCTGAATTGGATTAAGTGGGTATAATTAGTGAGTAAGTGATTATAAAAACAAAATAAAATGCTGTCTTAGTGCAACCGTAGTAAAGCATTAAAGTATAAGAAGGACAAGGAACCCATGGTAGATAATGTATGTTGTAGGTCCAGGGGCTAGATTATGATAATGATTCCAGATGTGTGGCTATGAAGTTATCCCATAATCCCCTAATTTTCAAATGGCATACAGCAGAGTTAAGTTTAGGTGAGTTTTTAAAAGACTCTGCAAGTAAATCTAATAAAAAATAAATAAATCAAAATACAGAAGATGAAGTAATCACTAATTCAAATATAATTTGTAGCTTTTTTGTTGTTTGTTGTTTATAAATTGCTCCAATTTTGCCCATATAACCACCCACCGACCCACACACACACACACACACACACACACAAACCTGAACTCCCACACATAGATAATAAACAAAGATAATAAACAGATCAGCATCCTACAAATGCAACTAGAAATGACAAAAGTGTGTGTGTGCGAAATTCCTTGCAAGTGGTCATTTGACATTATCAGGCCAAATTAGCATGTGCATCGACAGTAGCTGCATCCAATTTCAGGAGCTGCAGCCTTCTGAGGCATCGTTTGTCAATCTCATCATCATCAATCTCATTGTGATTGTGTCATGACGGCATGATTAGGCTGTTCCATTTTAAAGTCTGCTTCATATGCAGCAGAGAAATGCAGTTTTCTTTTCCATGGTGTTGAAGAATACAACGGATGTATCCTTTGCTGGCCAACATATCCCATGGTTCATTGCGTGCTATGACGCAAACTGGAAAGATGCCGTGGAGCACAGCTTTTGTTAACAGACCCACATTATCAAACCCTTCAAAATCAAAATATCATCCGAAGTGGCACTCAAACACTTATACATTAGTCATTCTAATAAGCAGTTCTGATTGGTTAGTAGCACTCTATAGGATATGCATCATATAGCAACTATGATAATGCAGAGTAGCATTCGAATGTACATTTCTTTGTTTTCATTTAAAATAAATATTTCTATGATATTTTACAAACACGTTTGTTACCCCTTCTCTGAGGGGTTAGAAGGACCTGACGGCACGCCACTGGTTAACAGGTGTTCCCATCTTTTTGCAAAAATGTTGCAAAAAAGACATACACTATATTGCCAAAAGTATTTGCTCACCCATCCAAATTATTCGAATGAGGTGTTCCAATCACTTCCATGGTGACAGGTGTATAAAATTAAGCACCTAGGCATGCAGACTGTTTTTAAAAACATTTGTGAAAGAATGGGTCTCTCTCAGGAGTTCAGTGAATTCCAGCATGGAACTGTGATAGGATGCCACCTGTGCAACCAATCCAGTCGTGAAATGTTCTCGCTCCTAAATATTCCACAGTCAACTGTCAGCTGTATTATAAGAAAATTGAAGTGTTTGGGAACAACAGCAACTCAGTCACAAAGTGGTAGGTCCCGTAAACTGGGGGGACGGAGTCAGCGGATGCTAAAGCGCATGGTGCGAAAAGGTCGGCAACTTTCTGCAAACTGAATCACTACAGACCTCCAAACTTCATGTGGCCTTCAGATGATCTCAAGAACAGTGCGCAGAGAGCTTCATGGATTGGGTTTCCATAGTCGAGCAGCTACATCCAAGTCATACATCATCAAGTGCAATGCAAAGTGTCAGATGCAGTGGTGTAAAGCACGCTGCCACTGGGCTCTAGAGCAGTGGAGGCATGTTCTCTGGAATGACGAATCATGTTTCTCCATCTAGGAATCTGATGGACGAGTCTGGGGTTGGCGGTTACCAGGAGAACGGTACTTGTCTGACTGCATTGTGCCAAGTGTAAAGTTTGGTGGAGGGGGGGATTATAGTGTTGGGTTGTATTTCAGGAGCTGGGCTTGGCCCCTTAGTTCCAGTGAAAGGAACTCTGAATGCATCAGCATACCATGACATTTTGGACAATTCCATGCTCCCAACATTGCGGAAACAGTTTGGAGCTGGCCCCTTCCCTTCCTGACTGTGCACCAGTGCACAAAGCAAAGTCCATAAAGAAGTGGATGGCAGAGTCTGGTGTGGATGAACTTGACTGGCCTGCACAGAGTCCTGACCTCAACCTGATAGAACACCTGACAGCCAGGCCTTCTCCTCCAACATCCGTATGTGACCCCCATAAATGCGCTTCTGGAAAAATGGTCAAAAATTCCCATAAACACACTCCTAAAGCTTGTGGACAGCCTTCCCAGAAGAGTTGAAGCTGTTCTAGCTGCAAAGGGTGGCCCAACGTCATTTTGAACGCTATAGATTAGGAATGGGATGTCACTTAAATTGATATGTGAGTCAAGGCAGGTGAGCAAATACTTTTGGCAATATAGCGTATATACAATATCACTGTCTTCTGCTGAAAGTGCTGCTTTGACAGATTAGCATTGAGAGACTACACAGAAACCAAAACCAAATGCCTATATGTGTTTATGTCTGCAAAACAGTACTAAAAATATACCACATATTTGCATGGCTAGTATTTTAAGGGTGTATATAAAGGCAAAAGCAAAGGTGAAAACTGACAAGTTTGCCAGATGACTTTTGAAGACATTTCTCCTTTGAGGTATAAAGTGACATTTTGGCACCACACCAAATGGCTAGTAGAACTAATTGATCTAATTGAGCATGCAGGACATGACAGCAAGATAGTTAACATTGAGCATGGAGAACGAAAAGGACGAATAAAAAAAATACTTTAATCCAATAGAAGTCACTAATAAATTACTCAAGGCCTACAGGCCTCTAACTGAATGGATCTGGACAGACATGTCTACACTTTCTCACTTGCATATTAAATATTAATGAGTTGAAAAATGAGCAGACGTATTGTAAGATGGATTGACTGCATGATATACTGCTGGAATGGTGTCATCAGTTACATTTGTTTAAATGATCCAAAGGTAAGCATCTTAAGCTAAGCTATGCCATTGTTTCCATGTGATCTATAATTCAAAGCAAAGTTGAAACTTTTTCTAGATGACGTCAGACTTCTAGTGGTATGTAGTTGCTCGGAGTGCAGATTATGAACTTTACACACTTGCCGTGACAAAACTGTTTCATACCATGTTACACAGGCTGTGTTAATGTCATGAAGGTTAACCACTATTGTGTCTATAACAGTTTACAATGTATTGCCATGTTTTGATGTCAAACCTTGTCATTTTTTTAAATGTTGAAACATGGAATCTTTTGAAATCATGTGCATGTTTTTTTAATATTGTCTTTTGTTTAGTTATAACAATACAGACTATTTTAATGCATTTTAAATAGACTTAAATTAATGAATGGAAAAAAAAAAAAAAAAAATATATATATATATATATATATATATATATATATTACAACCATGACATTAAATCATTTTTTTCATCTTTTTACATGGATTTATTTAAGTCTATTTAAAATTAAGTATAAACTTAATACTATATAATACTATGTAAAATTAATTTTATTGAAAAATTGATTAAAATAGTCTGTGTTGTCATAACTGTATACTGTCAAAAGACAAGATACAAATATATACACAATACAACAGACATCTTATACTGAACACATATTATTTCAAATATTACTATCTCATTCCGTAAGCAGCAGGACCGCTGTCGATATTCACAGCCTCCTTCAGACTGTAGCCACTATCGCCTGTGTTTAAATAGAAAAAAATGCTAAATAATAAGCACATATTTTGCATAAATGTGTGATTTCGGTGCATTGGGGGATCAGTATTGTACAATCTGACATGTTAATTGACTGAATGTGTTTGTGGAGCTGGGACGATGACCATATAAACACAACAAAGGAGCCTGAGGTACTGAATCCATCATGTGTGGAAAAGCCCTTCTGGTTGGACTGACTCACTCACACTCACTGCCAGGTTTGATGATGATGATGATGAATGACTTTTGCCAATGACAGTAAAGCACACAGATGGCTCTTTCATTACAGGAGACAGGGTTATGGTACATGTTATCTCTTATGTTGCCTGTATTTCATAGGAACTGTTTCTACACAAGGAGATAAAGAATGAAAAAACAGATATCTAGATAGATCTAATATGTAATATCTAATGTATGTACTGTATGGAGTTTGCCCCCACCTGTTGTTGATACTATAACAGCCTATTTTTTTTAATGGCTTTCCAATTGATTTTGTAACAAGCCCTGGCTCACGTTTGGCATTCCAGTGCATTTTCATTGCATGAATTGATTTGTTAGAAGCAGAATCTAATAAATGTGTCATATTGAGAGTCACTGGGATATTCAGTACAGCCCATACAACCCAGTGCAACCCAACACAATCCACTATTGCCACTATTTATCTCCTGAAATGTATGCTCTATATTATGAAAGTGAGTGTTGCTGAAATAGCCAGTTCTTCTAATTCAGTAATTAGAATAGGTTGTCCACAAATTGCCTGTATAGTGTATATAACATGGATGGGTGGATAGACAGACAGGTAGATAAAAGACAAATGTTATTCACTCTACTTCATTATAGTGGCAACTCAGTGTACCAAACATTTGATCAGTTTACAAATAAAAACATTCATTATCATATCCGCTTATCTTAGTCAAGGTTGCAGGAAAGCCAGTGTCCAGCTGGCAGCACAGAACACCATTCCATATCACATACCAATGGCATGCCAGAAACACAAATTGACCTAACACACGTCTTTGGAATCTGGGAGGAAACCGAAGAAAATCCACACAGATACAGGAAGAACATGCAAATTTCACAAATGGAGCAAAGGGTCAACCCAGGGGATCTCAGAGCTGTGAGGCAACAGTGCTAACCACTGCATCATCGTGCCTTCACAAATAAAACTTATAATACAACATATCACTTTGCTGAGTTTGCTGAACTTCTTCTTGCCCACACACTTTGCTAGTTGCTGATTGTGAACCACACTCTGTAGGCTGAATCTGGCTGCCAATGGCAACTCCAAGCTCCACACCTCCACAAGGCCTTGATAAAGTTGCACCCCTTACACCCCCTGCTTTGCTAGTTGCCAGCTTGGATACAGTCCATTTCAGAGTAAATATGACTTACTAGAGAGGTGTTTGTCTGTGGTGTGTGGATGTTCCAGTCGAAATCTAACATCTGCTGCCTGTCCTTCCATAAAAACAGAGGTCATCCTGGTCGGCTTAGCAGACAAAATATAACATCAAATGCATAAAGATGCAAGACACGCATTATTACAGTAAATTATTCTTAACTTTATTATTTAAAGTTAAAAAAATATCTAAGGGCACAATAACTCTAATGTTACTCCAGCTGCCAAATAATAAAATAATCTTGTGGTCAGTTGAAGCTGTTGAAGCTAGTCAAACAAAAAGGCCAATAGGTAAGTAGATAGACACAAAAATTAATGTTAGTTAGGCAGACAGAAAGATAAATACATAAATACAGTACTGTGCAAATAGTCAACCATTGGATTAGATACAGTATGCAGTTGTTTTGTAATATTTTATAATAATCACATATAATTACTTCACATTCTCATTATTAGAAAACAATCAGAAAATACAGAGAATTTGTATTTTGTTCTGTTCTTTCTATTATGGAGTGACAAATTCATGTTTGAGGTCTAATCATCGACAATATATGTTATATATCGTATATTGCCAAATCAACAAATCTAATAGTGACCCAAGACTTTGGCACATCACTGTAGATAGATAGACAGACAGACAGACAGGCAGACAGACAGACAGACAGACAGACAGACAGACAGACAGACAGACAGACAGACAGATAGATAGATAGATAGATAGAT
>JAUZST010011700.1:0-11778 GCA_034779995.1 Parotocinclus haroldoi
CTCTCTCTCTCTCTCTCTCTCTCTCTCTCTCTCTCTCTCTCTCTCTCTCTCTCTCTGTTTCTCTCTCTCTCTCTCTCGCTCTCTCTCTCTCTCTCTCTCTCTCTCTCCCTCTCTCATACACACACACACACGCATGCACACGTTCTCTCTGTGCATGTGTGTGGCCTCATATTTCTGGAGGATGCAGAAGGATTTAGCTGGCGTGTGATAGCAGGCACCCACTAAGTTAATCAGGCTCTAACTCTCTAATGCTGACTGGCACAAACTGGAGGATCTCGCTAAGGTCAGAAAGAGGAACAGGAGTAAGGTGTGAAATCCTGTTAATGTATTAATTATTCAGTGTGTGTGTGTGTTTGTGTGTGTGTGTGTGTGTGTGTGTGTGTGTGTGTGTGTGTGTGTGTGTGTGTGTGTATAAAGTCCGGCAGTTACGAGCTGGATTCCTAGATGTTAGCCAGTAGCAGTTGAGGAGAATGAGGGCAGGTCTGAGTTCTCCAGAACTGTGTGTTTATAGTGCTGTAACAGGCAACGATGGAGCACAGTCTGTGTTTACTGTGTATTCACCACACAATCATACAATTAACCTAAGGACACACACACATGCACACGCGCGCACACACTCGCACACACATTTTGCAGCGCTCATCACTCCTGCCAGGTCACTCCCTAGACCAAGCCCTGTATCAGTACTGTACCGCGTATCGCTTTCCCAAAATTCAGAGTACGGTTCCTGCCAAATGTGTATTTATCGGATATTATCGGACTCCTGTCGTAAAAGTGCAGAAACTGTAATCAGGACCACCATAAAACGGGGAGTACCTTTAATTTACTAAGGATTATTTGCAGATGCAGAGGTGTGGACTCGAGTCACATGACTTGGACTTGAGCGTGACTCGAGTCCACACCTCTGCAACTGCCGTTGTCAGTGCAGTGCTGAGAACGACCCACCACACAAATAGTACTCGATATGTGGTGGTTCTGTGGGGGTCATGACCATTAGAGAACAGAGTGAAGGGGATGAGCAAAGTATGTCGAGAAAAACAGTCTGTTATTGTAGCACTACAAAGTGCTTCAGTATTGGAAGTGGAACTGATTATAATGGACAATGAGAGTAGAAACAAGTGTATCTAATATAGTGGCAGGAGAGTGTAGTTGAGACATGGCACTTCATTACCTCGTTGTACTATTTCTTAGCCCTGGATGGCCAATTTGACAATATTATCGGACTCCTATCGTAAAAGTGCAGAAACTGTATTCAGGGCCATCATAAAACACGGAGTACCTTCAATTTACTGAGGATGCGCAAGTACAAGTCATGTGATTCGAGTCCACTCCTCTGCGTCTAGTCCTTCCAAATTTAAATATAATATAACAATATAAAAACAGTGGATCTGACTGACTCAAATTTGACTTTAACATTAGCGACTTGAATGTTTAGAACCTAAAAAAGACTTGAGAGAGCCTCCCATTTTAAACAATTAAAATATGAAGCAAAAGTTCACATAATACCGAATAACACAACTGAACCTTTCGTATTTCTTGCATGGTTCTGTATCACTCTAAGGTTAGGGAGCTGAGCTTCTCTGTATCCATAACCTAGAAACAAGGGAAATAATTTTAGAAAGTACCTAATTAAGTGGCAGGGGAATGTAGTTGAGACACTTCCCTACCTCGTTGTACTATTTCTTAGCCTGGTTGGCCAATTTGGCCAATGGTTACTCTCACAATGTGTTTTTCTAATTGACTTTCTTCCATTTAGTGTGTTAGACCCTTTCTACTTTTCTGTGTATAAAAGTTAAACTGTATATTCGCACCAGTCATCATTTTCTGCCCTGAGCTACAACTACAGCTCTGTAAAATCCATCTGCTGTCAACATTTTTCAGTTAATGTTTAACTATTCCAGACCATTAAGTATGAGGGTAAACACTCGGATAAGTGCACTCACAAAACCACGAGGCTGGAGAGGTTGGCGAAGGCATTATCAGGGATGTGCCCGATGCGGTTGAGTGCCAGTGTGAGCGCCTGTAGGTTTCCCTGATGCTGCAGCGGCCCGACTGGGACCTCAGTCAGACTGTTGTCATCCAGCCACAGGTGTCTGAGCTGCTGCAGGCCCTGGAAACTGTCCTCGGGAACCACTGTGATGTGGTTGGCATCCAAACGCCTGCAGGGGGACAAAAGAGCGGATAGAGTCAAGTTTTAAATAAAACACAACCCGGGACAACGAATAGGCACAGAGAGCCTGCAAACGGGATCTAAGGGTGCAAGAAACGCAATTACACATCCTGTGAAAGTGATCCTGTGTTTCAAGCAATAAAAAAACACCTAGAGCAAATCTTAAATCCATTTACACTGGCATCTGGGCTTGTGTGTGTAAGCACATTATAGACATTCGGTAACGCACTAAGTAAAGATAGCTGAGGAACACACACAAACACACTTCGTGCGCTGCAGGGCGTAACAAAACGCTCCATCAACCGCTGTGGAAGTGTGTATGGATCGATTCATGAATCCTCCTCTCATCTCCTGGACGACAGGGAAGCAAATAAATTTGGGATAAACTACAACATCGTCGCTGGGTGCTTTCAACTAGTGCTAAATCACCACCGCCTCCGTGATCTCACATGCCAGGCGAGGGTCGGAGGTCGCATGCGTACCCAGGAAAGACCACACCTTGGATGGCGTCGATCCAAAACAAGCTCAACAGTGCCAAATACTGCAGGCACTTGAAAGATGTGAGTCACGGCTTGTACATTCGGTGCTACACCGAGGCTTTGAGCTAAGGAGTGAGGAATGTGTTCGGAAAAAAGGGAGTGCATTCAAAACATTAGCTATATGAGCAAAAATGTTATCGGACCGATTAATCCGCACACCAGACACTCAGATAACAGTCTGGTTAAGAAGGCAGAACCTGTTCAGCAGCAGTTCTGGCTTTTTCACCGAGTGCGTTCACAAGCATTTAATAATCCGATTACCACAGAAAACCCGTTTAAAGAGTGTACATACACCTGAGTAACCAAATAATGGGAAAGCTCAGGAAATATTTATACTATGCATTTATACTATACGGATTTATACTATGCAAGCAGCCAACAATCTCACAGAAGGATGGGACATACATTTCAACCTTTATTAATTCAATAATGAAATGATTGAATCTGCCTTAAGTCCGTGCTGTGTTTCATTCTGAGAAAGCACTGTCATATCTCAGGAGTGACTTTACTAATAAATGTCAGTGGCGAACACTGGTAAACAGAGAGTGCAGAAGCTTAAGGTCTCTTAGGGTAAAGTGATCACAAAAGTTCAATGTCCATTGTAGAAGAGAGGAACAGACAACGCCATTATCTCAAGCAACATGTAGTATCGGTGTTTCAAACGTGGTCTGTTAGCAGACTATGCTCTCAACAACAACTAACTACATTTTCTCTTTTTCTCTGAGCTCGTGTTCTGGAACCACTTCCAGAGATGTTCCTGCATAAAATATTATTCTTCCTTATTGGCTTAAGCTTTTATGTTCTCTATTTTTATTCTCTTTTTTACACTTATACACAAACGCATATATAAATGTAGACTAACCTTTTTGAGAAAATGAAGTATAAAGAAGAGAACAAGCCCTGTCTTCCCAGGGTTGGTTTCTCACAACGTTTAGGGTTTTTTTCCTTCCCACTGTTACCCTAGGCTTGCTCAATTTAGATACACTGGACTTTAGAAGATAATCTAAAATTGTAAATCCGCTTTGAGACAATGATCCATTGTAAAAAGCACTATATAAATAAAGGTGATTTATTTACTGTAAGCCGAGGTCCATTGCAGGACAGAGGCTCACAAAAATGTCAAGGTCTGTTCAGGAACAAAGAACATAGTATATAGAATATAGTGTTCTGGAGAGCAGAGATCTTCTCAGATTGAAGCCTGCTCAGAAGACCACCAGAGAAGCTTTAATTTAGTTACTAACATCCTGTTTATGAATGGTGAACTGCTCTCTTACGTTTCGAATATTATGTGGTTTGGGTGGAAGCAGAAACACGGCAGTGGCAGGCATGGGCCAAATTCTCTGTTCAGACAGGATTTTAGCTCTCAGTACGTTACACCGCTCACACATACATCAAATTAAGCATACACAACCCCGTGAGCATGTGCTAACAGTATGTCACATACACACACTGTGTGTGGATTTCCAAGAACTATGTAGGTTATAACGCTGTATATAAACAAAGCCATAATCCCAACCTCGGTCCGGGCTACGCACTATGTCAATACATCTTAAGAGTTTGAGAACTGTTTCTCTTCGTTTTGTAATATTCGTTAAGAGACAGAGATTATATATAGAATATTGTATTATGGAGCTAGGGTGCGGATTATCCACCATGAGAATTTCCACTGTTTAGTTGGATGGGCTGGGGATGTGTTCATTATGTACAAAGATTGGAGCATTGTTTGATAGGATTGCTGCATGTGCACAAACGCAAAGTTGAAGGATGGTCACAGACGGCAAGTTTTATTTCAAAAACCTAATGTCACCCCAATCAAATGCCTCCTGATTGATGGATGGTGGCCATCTTTGTTTTGAGGACTATTTCAGTTAGAGATTAGGCCGATGATGCAGAGTGGCAATTTTCAGCTCAATTAGACATACGGTTCCTATGAAACAGCGACTTGGCCTTTGCCCGGCCCCCTTTTTAATGGCATGCCCAAAGCTGAGCAGATATTAAAAAAAAATCTTATATCACTGACATGCTGAAAGCCTAGTGTAAATCTGATGTTGCCTTAAGTTACAGCTGTGTAAATCATTTAAGCTCCCCCACAATATGATTCATGGACATGTGGCGCCCGTGATATTTGCAAAATGTTTTTCCTGATTATGAAACAGCACACTGCTGATTATTGTGACATGTCATTTGTGTCTGGAGAAATCCAGGGACCGACATAGCAAGTTTCATCTCAAAAGGCTACTGCAAACCCAATCGAATTCTTGCTGAATGCTGATTGGCCAATAGAGCCAATCTAGTGATGTGCACGTTCTCTCTTAGAGAATAGTTCGAAGATGCGGCGTGTCAAATTTCAGCTCAAATCTTACTTGCGGTTCCTGAGAAACAGCAACTTGGCCATTGTCCCACCCCCTTCTCACTGACACGCCCATATCTCTGCACACGTCCACAGAATCTTATATCACTGACATGCTAAAAGTCTGTTGTAAATCTACTGACATCTTTATGAGTTACAGCAGTCCAAGTACTTTTGAACGCCGCACGTTATGATTTACAGACAGGTGGCAGCCATATTATTTGCAAATGGTAATGTTTTTTTGTTGAACATGAACACTCTGCTAATTAGTTTGACGTGTAAGTTGTGAGAATTCGTGACAAATCGTTTTGCATACTATGCAAACTAGCAAAAAAAATCCAAGTGGGCACTTATGGGTTTGATTAGCTTTTTTGTAGGGCGAGTACCCAGGAACTGCATGGAGCAAAAAATTTTATTTATAGACGTCATGGCATTGGAATTATGAGCGTTTGGCTTCACAGCAGTGCCACCTATTGGCCAATCAGACTGAGTTCATACGCCTGAGTAGCTCTCTATAGATCTAGTTTCATGTCTGTACGACTTACGGTTTGGGCTGCACGATTCGTTTTAGGGCAGGATCAGACTAATAACAACGATACGGTAGCAAGTTCTGCAGAATTTCTTTAATGGTATTCAAGTCTAGTCATGCTTAATAAAACATAAAAAGCAACAACAATTTAACTTTTTCAAAGTAAAGCGTTATTAGGATTATTTTATTAGAACTGGTATGTGCATCATGTTGTCATAGTGCGGGACTGTGGTAGCCTAGCGGTTAAGGCACTGGACTCTGGACCAGTAGGTCCAGGGTTCAAATCCCACCTGTGCCACAGTTGGGTCCTTGTGCAAGACTGTAAATCTGTAATAATTATAAGTTGCCCTGGATAAGAGCGTCTGCTAAATTATGTAAATGTACTGCACACAACAATTAGGGAATACTTCATTAATCTTTGTGAGTAGTATAATTAGGGGATATTTTGGCACTGTATATATTGTCTTTAAAGTCTGAAAAGGTTTTTTGAACCCATTTCTCTGAACCACCTGCTTGATGTTGAGCCTTTCAAGACTAAACTGTTATGGCTGGCCGTCTTGTTGCTTTTGTGTCTTGAAGCACTTTTTTCAGATTGTTTCCACTAAGATTTGCTGAATGTATTTTTGTGCTGGTAACCTGGCTGGATTAAGCCTGTTGTGTACATTTTTTTCATATTCTGCAATCTTCATATTCTGCACACTGGTTAGTTAGCAGATGGTGAAATATGTTAGCTGTTGAGCTGATTTCTCAGATCTGCATAACGTACAGACACTGTGTGTATTCCTGGAGTTGACCCAATCAAACATTTTTAATAGCTTTGAGTTAAAAAATTAGAAAAAATTTGAAAATCTCCTATAGAAATGCATTGGAAAAATGTCCAGATTCAAATTTCAACTGGCAAATTTTCACGGACTCTCAGGGAGCGCTCAGAGGACTCTCCATGTCTATCATACATATACACACACATATATAAGGGTGCTGGGACAAGAAGCCACATGTGGCCAAAAGTATATATATATGGGACATAAAGCTGGGACATAAAGCCACACTGGGACATTTTGTTTGTTTGTTTATTTGGCTTCTTTAATGTCGCTATAGGCATCAAAGGCTATCTTAGCGACCCACACACACAACGTTATATCCATACACAAGTTCACCTCAAGTCTAGTCATATATGTATATATATACACACGCACGCGCACGCACAAGTCAGTGCCTATTTAGAGTAATCAGTTAACCTAACACGCATGTCTTTGGACTGTGGGAGGAAACCGGAGTACACAGAGTAAACCCACACAGACACGGGGAGGACATGCACACAGGCAGGCTGGCATGCACACTAGCTCGCTCATGAACTTACTCGCTCGCACCGGGACACTTTCAGAGACGCCATTCGTTCACACACAAGTTTCTGGATTGTGGGACAAAACTTACGCAGACACAGGAAGAACATGCACAGTCTCAACACTGCAGTACATTTGTAAAACACTTTAAACTGACCCTGTGTTTGACAGGTACTATATCAATAAACTTGCCCTGCCACGTCTGAAATGTTGTGGTTAGCACACATTATCAGACGATGAATCTGGGCTTAATTCTGGGCTTAAGTCTCATTTTAAAAACGGATCGCGCTCAGGAAATAAGGGCTTAATGAAAACGCGTGAATCACAAATGACGAGACACGCCTGTGCTTCGGGTAAACTGTCTGCAGGTCCAGCTGAACAATAACTTGTGCAAGTTCGGTATTATCTCCTCGTTACGCCAACGTAATGCGCCTCTTCAAACAGCCATAAAAGGTGGATTAGTAAGAAACAACACTTGTCCTGTACACACCACCACACACAGGCACTCAGTGGCACTGAAGGTTATCATTAAGTTTAGTCTGCAAGCCTCGAGGGTTTCACTTAATCAGAGATCATTTCCTGCCTTAATCAAACAGTAATATAACCCCGAGCAGTTAACAGATCTTTCTGGCAGAATGCACAGTCTGTAGTGGTTAAACACAGCATTCACGGGCATTTGCAGTCTTTCACAGGCCATACTGGGTTCGCAGTCTTTCACAGGCCATACTGGGAAGGAAATTAAAAGGCTTCCTGCAAAAAACAAAAATAAAAACGTGTAGGTGACCTTCCAGTCTGGGTGTGTGCACCTATATGTTTGATTAATGTGTTTCTACCTTCATACCTTTTCCAATAGACTTATCTCAAGTGAACAATCACAATTGAACTCTGACCCACTTGACGTTCAACGTTAATCATCATTTATCGCCTGCTCTGTACATACATACATATATACAGTTTGTACAGTGACACAAAAAGGTCCCCTATTAAGCCTCTACCTCCGGTTACATGACTCGGACAAGGCGGAAAATAAAATGAGCATGAATTAAATGCTGAGTCGAGCAGAGATAACGCTAACTCTCAACGTGTAAAAATCATCAGATCCAGACTTGGTCACAACTGTATGTCACACATCATATACAACCTACAGCCCAAAGTATGTAGACATTAGGGGTGTGCCTTTAGGCGATATAAAACGTCCATATTGGGGTCATTTGACATCTTTACGTAACGTCGAAGAAGAAAGTGGCTTGTGTGGAGGTGGAGTTTTTCCAAAAAAGGGTTTTGGTCCAAAATATCAGATGTACAACAAACTACAGTGATAGGTAAGCTATGCAAAAGGTCTGTAACAACAAACCGAATCTGTTTCACCACCCAAGAGCACGTTAAATCTGAATGCGAGGAAAAAAACCAGGCATTTTAAAGAATAAAATGTATTTTGTTGCAGTTGTATGTTGTTAAAATATGTAGCCAAATATATCATTATCGCAAAAGTACCCTAAAGTATTGTGATATTATTTTAGCGCCATATCGCCCACCCCTAGTAGATACCCAAACACCTTGCACAGATCACAGTTTCACTGACCAAACATCTGTAAAGCTGTTTGGAAAGATCTCAGGGTGTCAGGTTCCTCTGGAGGTTTTCTTTCTGTTTTATTTTTGAGAGGCTTTTTCTATAGGCTTGTAGCTTCTTCAATAGGCGGCATGGTGGGTAGCACTGTCGCCTCACAGCGTAATGGTTCTGGGTTCAATCCCCATGAGGGGTGGACTGGGTCCTTTCTGTGTGGAGCTGGGTGCATGCTCTCGTGATCCAGCTTCTTCAGGCTGCAGAAGAGTCGGCTTGGCATCCTGCTATTGCTCAAGGGAAGTACCATGGATGCTTTGCCCCTGCAGGCTATAGAGTGTTGCCTGTTAAAACGATGTATACAAAGTAATGGTGGCCTAAGACTTTTGCACAGCACTGTATAGGCACGTGTGAAAGGGACCTATGAAATTTCTCTTCCTACAGAGGTATTTTATACATGCAACAATTTTGCAAAGTTGACTTTTCATGAATGAAATTGCAGTGTACCCAAATTCGTGACTTGCGCAATCATTTGAAGTACAGATGGCGCTGTAATTGGAACTGTGGTTTAGGAAGCTGGCAGTGCCAAAATCAGCAACTGAAAGGCAACCCTTTTTTTCCCTGCAGCCATGCACCCCTGTGCCTGCTCGCAGTAGCCCCATCAGAAGCTTTGAAGTGTGCTGGACCCTTGTGTGTTGTTGATTTAAGCGGGAAGCATGAAATGAGAGCGGGATTGGCAGGAGGAGGTGCAGCGAGCTGGGTTATTCAGAGTGTTTGTAGATGCTGCGGGCTGCACCAACAGCACTGTAATTAGGAAGCGGCTTGATTGGAGTAAACGACATGCAGGGGCAAAGACATTTCTGTGTGACTGACTCTCTATGATTTACATAATATATCTGTTTTTTTCACCGCTGGATGATCATTTTTTGTCCTATGATTTATTATGTGCTTTTTACTGCTAAATCCTTATAGTTCTCTGCTGTTCTTAATGCACTGTGCTCTGTTTGGAAGCTTTGTTATGGATGAATTCAGCACATCCACCTTTCTATCCATCTATCACTCCAGCCACTCATCTATTAATTATTTATTTACCCATCCATTCCAAATCTATCCATAAATCCATCCATCAATCAATCCATCCATCCACCCATTTATTAACCTACTCCTGTATTTACCCACAAAACCATCCATCCATCTGTCCATATATCTATCCAGCCATCCATCCACCCATCCATTAACCTACTCCTGTATTTACCCACAAAACCATCAATCAATCCATCCATCCACCCATTTATTAACCTACTCCTGTATTTACCCACCAAACCATACATCCATCTGTCCATATATCTATCCAGCCATCCATCCACCCATCCATTAACCTACTCCTGTGTTTACCCACAAAACCATCAATCAATCCATCCATCCACCCATTTATTAATCTACTCCTGTATTTATCCACCAAACCATCCATCCATCTATCCATATATCTATCCAGCCATCCATCCACTCATCTATTAACCTACTCACGTAGTTACCCACCAAACCATCCATCCATCCAGCTATCCATAAATCAATCCATCCATCCAACCACCTCTTTATTTGCTCATCCAAAATCCAATAACCTATATATCCTGTATCCTATACCAAACCATCCACCCAATCATCCACAAATCCATCTATCCATAAATCTAACCAGTCACCCATTTATTAACCTACTCCTGTATTTACCCCACCAAACCATCCATCCATTCCTCCATCTCTTTTTATTAACCCATCCATCAACTCACCCATCCATTAGACTACTCCTATTTTTACCTAACCATCCATCCACCCACCCAGCCTGTAGTTGTATCTGTATTTACTTAACCATCAATTAGTCCCACTCCTATATTTACTCGACCATCCATCCATTCCATCCATCCATCCATCCATCCACCCTCTTCTGTATTTCCTCCCTCCCCGTCCATCATTACATCCATGTATTCACCCATCCATTAACCCACCTATTTACTCACACATCCATCAATACATGCGTTAATCCATAATACAACCTACATACATCTACTAATCCACCAATCTATTAACCCACTTATGTATTTACCCATCCATCCATGCAGTTATCTATCCATTAACCAAATCCAAGTATTCACTCCTCCATCAATACATCCATCGATCCATCTGTTAACCAGTATATTAACAATAAAAATCTAATAAAAATACATACTACTGCTAATAAAAATAATGAATCACACATCCACTGATCCATGTTTTCATTCATTCATCACATAGCCTATTTACCCACCAATCAATCCAACCACTACCCTGTTTACTGGTGTTGTGCATGTCCTGGAGGGTGTGATATGTGTGATAGTTTAGGCTTTGGATTCTGTATAGATGGTAACGTTCCACTCAAGATTTCAGTTCTATTGCTAACCCATTTAAGCATTGTTTGCACGCTGTTGTCTTTTGAAAATACCCCTTTATATTTACATTACAGTAGAATAAAATGACTGTGTGACTATAACAGTGTCTGGTCAACGACCAATTCGGTAAATGACCTGTTTCACACGATGAAATGTGCTTGATCAACAGCGCATACCAGTACTGAAGACGAATGAATGCAATCTTGCTTTTATGGAACTTAAAGCCTTTGATCTGGCAGGGTACAGACTACTTTTTACACCGATCCATCAATAGATGTCAGTCTATCAATCTGCATACACACACACACACAGACACACACAGACACACACAGACAGAGAGGTATGCGTTGGTGTGTGTGTGTGTCAGTCTATTCCTGGTCTCCCTGTCCTCCCCTCCCACCCTGCATTAGGAGGTGCTTCAGGGCAGACAAAGTGTTGATGTACAGCTAGTTTGAAGAATCTTGATCCAAGAAGCGGGCCAAGTGTATGTGCCAGAACAAATTACTTTAGGTCCAGAGCACAGGCCCCAGCCCTGCGGGGATACACAGTGTGGGGGTGGGATTTGGAGGGGTAATAACGGCTCAGAGATGTTGTACCTAAATACACAGCTGGAGCAGCTATCAAAGTCCCACACTCGAACACACAAATGAATGCATAAAGTGTATTTACCACTCTGATAAAGAGCTTCCAGCACTGGAACAGGAAGTCTGTGTGCTGCGTGAGTGATGGTGTGTGTTTGTGCATGTGTGTGTGTGTGTGTGTGTGTGTGTGTGTGTGTGTGTGTGTGTGTGTGTGTGTGTGCGTGTGTGCGTGTGTTTACGCGTGTGTGTGAGTGTTTGTGTGTGTGTGTGTGTGTGTACGTG